>JAQGBW010000699.1:0-35830 GCA_034698625.1 Julus scanicus | reverse complement strand
CCTTGGTCACAATTGTCACAAAAAACAAACAACCCACCCACCCCCCTAGGTGTGACATAATTTTTGAATGGCCCCATACAGAAAAACTGGTGACACGGTGGCGCAAGTGCATTAATCGGCTCTGGGACGAACTATGTTGAAAAATAGATAAAGGTCCCCTCCTTAAAATGTATATTTTCGTTTAGCGATTGGATAAGCCGTTTGTGAATAAATGCCCTGTGTAACTTATTTTTGGGACATCCCTCGTATATATATGTATACTATATACTAATAATTATTTTCCATACCAAAACAAAATTATAGATTTCCTTTAGCATTGCTATGGAACTCTTGTGTGAATAAGTGCAAATTGATTCCACGAGATTTAATTAATTTAATTAAAAGCACGTATGCTTAGTAATTATCGACCAAAACCTAAAAATAATTATTAATTATCGCAAACAACGATCCAAGCCATTCGTATATTCATATATGAGTGCTCTATGTGAAGGCCACACTAATTAAATATTATCGAAAGGTTACTTGTGATAAGTTAGTCTGTTTGATTACAATTTATGAGTATTCTATTTTTCCAAATACTTGTTTTGTAATTGAAACTCGGTAATTATGTCAAATTCTTCTCTAGTTGCCTATTTCGGTAGCAATTTTTACCAAGCTTAAATGTATATATAATGTTATCATTGATGAAAGCTTGATATACAGTGTGATAATCAAGGAAGGGAAAACGATTTAATTTGTTTACCTTCAATTGTATTTATGTCACATTAGGTTATCTATCAAATTATCCAATTTAAAACAGATTACACTCATTGTTTTCGTTGTTTTCAAGACATTCTAAAGTGGACCACTGGTTGACTGTGCAACTAAATTACTCCATTGATATCGTCTCGTATATATTACACAAGTCAAAAGTTTATAGTGTTCAACTTCGCAGTTTCACTACTGGAAAATGAACTTACGATGCAGACATGTGGATTATAAACGAGCAAAACCGGTAATCAAATATTGCCAAGTTACCGTTTTATTGACTTTGGTGTTCCTGATTTATGCCAAATTATAAATGCAATTCACATTTATTTAGGTTGCATGAAATTCTAACATTTGTAATTGCTGGTCAATTTTTACTTTTAAAACAAGTGCTTTTATGAAAACAAAGATGGCGTTTGTGGTTGTGCTTATCAGCATATTTTAGGTAGCAATAACAGATCAATAAATGCTCTGGTCTATCAAGTGCTTTTGATATTTTAACTAGAATAATTGTTTTGCCTGCACATATTCAGTTTCTTATGTACAACAATTTTCAGAAATTATTCATGTTTCGACTTTAGTATTTTTTTTTTACCAAAACAAGTTACAAATGTTTCTGTGCAACCTTGACTTATTACTGCATATCAATAAAGTACCATTTTAATGTTATGCATCGGTATAAAATACACCATGCTATTTCATTTACAGATCATTGCTCTCCATGAATATAATAAATCGTGGAAATTTCAAGTTGCCAAGTTGCAAAAGGATCTAAAATTACTTTAGAAGTCGTTAAAATAAAATGCTGAAATGATCATGCAATGCTCCAGGTAAATATACAAAATTATATTTCTACATTTTCTAATTTACATTCACGTTATTCTAATTAGAAGTGTGTTGACACTTTATTAGGTCTGCCAACTCTGAATTTTTGCAACATTTTAGGAATGTTTTATAGTTACGTCAAGTCAGGCTTGTGAATCTTAAGTTCGAATACAAGTTTCAAACTTATTTGGTTATTTAAATTTATTTTAATGTGCATTAGTTTGAGTTAGTGTTATTTTCAGACGTATTTTAAGTTCATATCACATCACCCTGAATGACGTATTGAAAATGTGTACACACCTTATCAGTATAGCCCTTCCTTTCACTATTTTCGAGATGATCCTTAAAAAATTCCATGCCAGGAAAGATGAACAGGGCAAGGGTCATCCAAAATATCACAATAGACATACTGGATAAGAATTAAGCATCGTGTCTCCTGAACTATGATATTTAATAGCCATTTAAGCTTCAAAACAGTTTATTGAGGAATGAAGCATCTAATTAACTGGTAGCCAGACAGCCAGCTATGGAGTTCATAAATAACTTCTAGATTAAAACAATTTCCTTATTAAAAAAATTTATTTTATTTAACCATGTATCTAGTGTTAAAATTGCTCGTAAATTGCTTGCATTTTAAAACATTAATTTGTGCGTGGCATAAATTAAGATTTATTCTAGTTAACCTTGATCATGTGTTAACTGTGAAATGAATCCTTTTCGAGAGGCCCTTTTGAGAATTAAATTAAACGTTTTACTCGATAGGTTTAACTAATGAGAAAGATATTTAAACTTTTATTAAATAAGTGGGTTGCGCTAAATACTTAAGTACTCTAAAGTGACAGGTTGCAACAAACTCAGATTATAACGCACAAGTGCATGATTAACAAAATGAGTGAAAATCATGACAAGAGTTGACAAACATAATTTGGAGTAATTAACTGGACAAGAGGTATTCAAAAAGTTGGATCGATTGCACCAAATTTCAGTGAAATCACATCAATATTACTTACTCATTAATCCGTGAACACTTCTAAAAATAGAAGACGTTAAGTTGACTTTTACCATAATTGACAATGGGTTGTCCAGCATCTCCAGTCTAATCATACTTAAACGGCCTTTGTCTTTGATGGATAATTAGCAATAAGTTATCTTTTATCCACTAATTAATAAAGTTTGCTTTGGAGCAAAGCCAACAACAAGGTCTTGTTTTTCATGCATATCTTAACGGTCCTTTGACTTTAATCAACAATGGGTAATCAAAGAGTTCTTAATTGTTGATTAACAACGTTAGTGTTACAGCATAAACATTCAATACATATTTAATCAGACTTTCGTCATTATTGTCTTGAAATGACACTGGATGATCAAAGATCTTTTAATTACTGATCAGTCACGTTTTTTGAAGAAAAAAAAATCTTCATCCATTTTGGCGGATTGCTCCTTAATTAAACAATGGAAAATTATAACCAGATTACAACTACTCTTTAATTAATGGGTTTTTAATTGTTAACTGTACCGAATTAACGAAGGGCTATGAAGCAAACTGATGCTGAAGTTGCATAATAACGGATGCTATTGACTATTGACCTGTCGTCTACACCTTCGTTACATTTCTCCAAAAAACGCATTCGTCACTTTCTTCGTGATTTCATTGAAGACACAATCGTCCAAAGGTCAGGGAATTTTTTTCAGTTAACATATGGACCGCCACCCAATATTATCGCTATAAAAGCAAGCCAGTTGATTGATAAGTTTCAGAAATAAGCCTTTCTAAAACCTCAAATGGTCGAAATTTCACTTGGAAACTGTTGATTTCAACACAAAATTAGCCAACTGCCATTTCTAAGTAATGCAAAACTCATGTCATCCGAGTTAAATTTCGTCAATCGAATCGAATCCTACGTTGTATTTATAGCAAATTGGGCTTTGCTTAATTCGGATCGTAAAAACTATACCTCGTCTGTGCGTAATTGAAGGGATCAAGCCAGCTTAATTTTGAACGAAACCAGAGTGCTGTAATAACGACATTTCATTCGCTGCTAGTTAATGTTACAGCACAAGCTTCAAATAACACCAGATGTGCATCGTGACATTTGTATTTGAAAAGACTGTCTAAGTTAGCTCACAATCAGACAAACCTTTTTTTTAACAACAGCAGCATTCAACCGAATTCATGTTGTATTTAGAGCAGAAAAAGCAGCGTAACAGTCGCGAACACACTGGAGTTTATCGATTAAGGACAACTTTTAAAGGTAAGTTAACAAAAAATCAAAGATTTTACAAAATTACGACAACCAATCATATCGATTCACATGTTCTTGCCAACCTGTTCAAACACAGATTTTTTGACACACATTAACGAGAAAACTATAGTGTGCATGTGGCTAGTTGTAAATAATTTTTATCAGTCAGAAAATGTATTACGATAAACAAAAAGTGGAAATAAAATTAAAATATTTTTAACCAACCAAAATCTAGTTTATATTTGAGAAATTGAGTTCAGAAATTTGCTTTCAGATTAATAAAACTCCAAATTATCTCACTCACCTTTATCTTAAACGTCTCTAAATCACTGCTTACTATAATTGCAATCGAAATTATTCCACCTACTAATTATTCGAATAAGTTTTATGAAGGCCTGTGTTACAAGGAAAAAAATCAAAAATTTGTCAGAATCTCATACCAATACACGTGCCATGTCATATCTTAAATTACGACAATCGCCTAGCAGATCAAATTGCCAGATGCCAGATTGGATTTGCATTTCATTTAAAAATGTCACTTTTATCCATTCAAAAGGGATTATCATTGTAAGTTAGGACGTTAATGTTTAATGAGAAAATTAAGAAGGCACGCATCCTCCATTAACATAATTTTAATTGAGATTAATTGCTAAAACTAATTACAAGGTGGAAGGGTTAATATACTGTAGTTGCTGGCGTCATGGCGGCGATGATACAATTCAACCGCTTTCTTAACGTCTTAAGATTTCTAACCCACTAATCTTATACATAAGTGATGTGATTTTGCATTCCACACAACTGTCGCTTTGTACACATTCAACATACTGCAATTATTACAAGATGTTACTGTACAATTTCCAGTATTTTACATATTGGATCAATTTCAAATTTTATTCATATGTAAATGGAAAATGATTCCATTTTTGAGATTGATATTTTGCATTTAGGGTCGTTCCAAATGTCTCTCGATAGTATCTCCGTTGTGACTCACATACAATTTAATTTTGCCTTTTGTTTTATTAATGAAACAAAACAATGATGACGTAAGAGTTACATGTAATGCAAATAAAACGGCTCACGCAAGGACTGCATATATGTTTCTGACAAAATAATTGACACCATGCAGAATACAGATGGCGCCACGTCAAGGTAATAAGTAATTAAAATAAATAAATTACAGACAGAAAGCTGCATATTTGACAGCGCCATCTCTCGTCAACTTTCTCCTTAGCGTTGAAATTCTCATCTTGGGAGTTATGTATATGATCTTTAATTTACTCAAAAGTGCATCAATACACAATGCTGCTAAATATAAAGTGCAAGATCACATTTGCACGAAGATAATCAAGGTCAATGGATGCAAATTCATGGACAAATAGGTGAAAATTTAAATTTTCATAGAGTTCAACATACGATATAAACTCCTTATAATGAACTTTTCGACTATTTTGAAATGTTTCCAACAAATATTGCCTGGAAGATTAAGTACCCATTATGATCCATTATTGATAGCGACCATTAAAATTCCGGGCTTTGAATAAGTCACAACAATACTATCGATGCAGAATAAATGTCGCGTGATGATAGGCGTCCAACTAGAGTAATTTTGTTTCTAAAATTGCATAGATTTGGCAATATTTTTGCGCAATTTTTGCTCTGGAATATCCGACAAAATATATTGTTGTCTCCATGCAGAGGAGACAATGTAAAATGCACACGAACAATCCAGGTTTATAGTAAATTATGTAATGGCATGCTCCAGCTTGGATTATTCCAGAAATGTCAGGTGGAATTAGTTAAAGATGAAACCTCGTGAACATCTTGTTCAAGGACTGGTGCTTTAACGTAGGTGCTGCTACGAACATTCCGCACACCTGTTCGTATATGCTCAGGTGCGATTGGGAGCACCCTGTGGGCAGTTGACATTGGCAATATCAAATGTCAAACAAAGATACCACAAAAGTATTTAAAACAACTTTTTCAAGTAGAAATGATTTGCTCGAAAAGCAAATTTAAAGATGTTAGCAAAATGCGCAGACATACAGCACATGTTTTCAGCTTGCTTCCGCCTTTAGTTACAGACAAATCGTAATGTCATCAAAATTTCATCTAAATTAATATTTTGGAAAATTTCCATCGTTTTTCTGCACACGCATGCCCTTAATCGAGCCCCGAGACAATAAGCATCCACTCCTTTCATATAAGGCAATTTGTATGTTTTCCACGTTTTTAGAGAAGGCATCAAAATTAAATGATAAATATAAAAATTAATGAAGGAAAAAGGCACTTCAGGGTCTTGGTGGGTGTAAATCTCGCATGCGTGCATTTGAGACAATAGATTGTCAACTAATTAAGTATCATATCCACGATGGCCATTGGGTTCACATGCCAATCTAATTAGTTATGGTTGACCATGACCTTGTAACCACATTAGACAATAGCATAGGCCCCATCAACGGTGTAATCGCACCGCTGGTTAAAATTAACAACGATTTTTTGTATGAAAAACACAAAACAAACCAGTAAACAATTGAGATTGGAATGCGTGGTAGCAGACTATGACAATTAAATACACAATTACCAAAGACACACTTTTTCTCACGATGATAGTAAATACTTTTTAATAGTGAAGACTTTGAAAAATAGTCCTGTGTCGACACAAATTGTAATCTATCTGGAAATGTAATTACCTGTTTCAAGACAAACGTATGTAACCCATATGTAAAGTGCAAATCGTTATGTCCTAATTAACAGTATGCTTCCACCAGACAAAAACGTTTTTCAATATTGCACGGCTAACTTTGGATCCACATTTGAAATTCGTATGCAAAGCATGATTGGGCGAGCTATAAAATCCTGAATTTGCAAACAAGGGCGTATTTTTATTATTGCTATTTGAGCAATAATAAAACAGATTGGAATATGTGAAAATTCGGGACCCCGTGGTTGCTTCATGTACCCCATGGTAAGTAATACATATGCTAGTGGGAAAGTACGTCAACCAATGGCATATACTGCATAATGCAATTTTTTTTCCAACCTGTGTGCCGCAACACACCACGCCGAATATGGTCAACAAGTGTGCCGCAACACACCACGCCGAATATGGTCAACAAGTGTGCCGCGAGAGTTTACCTTTCACATACGTATATATATTGCTTGTGAATAGCAATCCCTAACAAAACTGTAAACCCTAGTTTAATAGCAAGAAATAATTTAAAGCAGTCGGTGATTTTAATTAAGTTTTCTTTTAAATTTGTAAAGGTATTGTTTTTCTTTTTACTTTCGAATTGCCCTCGTTCACGTTCTTTTTTAATGACGTAATCATTCGAATTTGTCTTTCAAAATGGCGTTCACTGAAGAGGAAAGAACCGTGATAAGTTTTTTACGTAAAACGAAAAATTACACTGCTAGGTAATTTTTGAAACTGTTTCCGGAAAAAGGTGCTAACTTTGAACACAAATTGAAATAGGAAAAATTTTTGTATCTTATATTAAGTACACGTGTAGAAATTTTCAATAAATTCCATTAACAAATAACCATTTTATGATTTTTTAAAGTTGGCTTACTTTTTATTGGCCCACCCTGTAGAACGTATTCATTATAAATGGTTGATACTTTCGATGGTTTAGGTAAATTTGCCGGAAATTCGGAAAATGTGTCCGAATTTCCGGAAAATTCTCCTGAAGCATCGGAGATTTTAAGAAAATTTCCCTATTTAAGAGTATTACATTGCAGATAATTTAGTTCTAACTTTGCGTCGTTAAGCTCCTGACACTAACCCTATTAGCGAAACATTCTAACGACTAATATACATTTTGTTTAGGCCCTCTATTACCTTAGTTGTCTTAGTTGTCTTATAAAGAATGAAAATTTAACGATGCAAAAATACCATTAGTCTTAAAATGTCAAAACTAATGGAGGATAAACTGCTCGCGATCTACAATCTTGAGAGCCAAAACAATTTATAAAATCCGAAGAACGTGATTCCGTCCATATGCTCCGCCATTTTGAAGTTTTACTAAAACATCAATTACTTAGAAATCTGACAAAAAGGAAATACATGCTATGTGAATTAATACGAGTGAAAGGTTGCAGATACAATTGGCTATGTGATGTACGATAAAGTTATATATATGCAGTATTTTCCCGAATGATATTTCGCTTGTGAAGTCATTTTTTTTCTAATCTTACCGTACCATGCAATTCCAGAGCATAAGATAGAATGGTTAGTTTGAAAAGCGTAATCATATTCTCCATCCAATTAGCATCTTTGAGATGCGTAAAAACAGTATGTATCACGTCCATATGTGTTGGCCCAGGGGCTGAAACCGGCTGCCGATTCGTCAATGGGAAAGTGTATAAGGAGTCGCAGAGAATGCGATTCAGCCAAATTCATTTTAATTGCAGTCGCGTACAAACCTGTCTCTCGATTCAATATATGATCTGATGCGGCGCATTTTGCCAACTTTTTTCCACTTTTTTTTCCAGTCGCTACGAGGCATTGCGAGCGAACGGATCGCGTAGGAAATGCATAGAGGAATTCGTGTGTATGGGCGGATAAGAAATTTAATCAAACTGAAAATGATAAAATCCTGGCCAACTTGCGCATTTTTCGCAGATTTCGATGTCGAAAACGCTATTTAAGTGATGGTTAAAACTATAGAGATTAATCAGCCGTAGGGGAGCAACTACTTAGTGCTTCATCACCCTACGGAAACGCCAGTGGTCATTTGTTTAAAATTTTTCAAAAATATCCACTACTGGCACTTTGCAGCTGATTCCGAAGGAAAATTTTACTTAGAAACCGAGGAGAATTTTTCCTAAAAGCTAGTTTACAATTAAAAAATCGATACGAGAACTCTAGAAAGTTAATTTGGTTAATCGTTATAAATCGAACAATATACGAGGATTTGGATTAGGTGAGTAGTTCCATATGAATTAATTCTGAATTATTTTATTTTTGTACCATGCTAAGGTTGAAGCACATGTGAGCTGTGGTAAATTCATTTTGCATCTACTTTTGATGAGTTTTACAAAACGTTTCATACTGAAAGCTTGGGCTAGGATTAAAATGTATATGAAAACAAATGTGTTAATTCTATGTTTATTCAAAACTACTTCAACTACATCACGATCTAAAAAATGTATTTTACGTTATTTTCTCAAATCTTACATTCCTTATATCTTATACCATTATTGTCGGAATTTTTCGATAAACGTTATTTATGACAGAACATTCTATTGAAGTAATTAAAGCTGAATGGTGCAGTTTACCACAGCAATATGTTAACAATTAATTATTATCAATATTATTATTATTATCTGTCAATACAAGACTAAATTGAATATGAATGTATATTAGTGTCAAATATAAAATAGAAACTTCTAAACGTCAACTTTGGTAATAGCATCCTTGGCTGGTATAAAGTAAACGTCTAAACAAATTATTGATTGTTTTTTTAAGTACAATGTGAATTGCTTGTAAGTATCCACGCAGAATATTCTCAAAATGTTACTTGAGATTATTTATATACCACTAGAATAGAAAGAAAAATGATTTTTCAATACAGTGCAATAAATCACTAAAAAGTAATATGCCTGTGTTTAAATAACTTATCGAGTGTTGCTATTAAGATAATATAATTTTCAAGTGATTCTTCTGATATTTCCACACTCGTTGATGTTTAAATGACTTAGATTAATTATTGTTAATTATAAATTTGTTTTATACGTCACTGAATTGATTGCTTTAGCCACGAGGCATGTGTATAGTTTCATCAGATACACTTGACTCTGCACTTTTATCATCTAGAAATAATGCCTTTGCCATTGTTTTCACCGAACACATTGTTTTGTGGCCAAAATGAATGAAATATATTACAGGCCCCGCACTCCTAAATCTCTAACATGCAAATGTAATCGATTTTCAATTCACGATCAATTTTCAGTAACACGGATTAGTAGTGACTCAAAATCAGGGCAGTAGCTCAGGACAATGAGATAAGCATTGTTTTGGGGATAAACTGAAAAACACGCACATAAATGTCGTCGTCTTCGTTGAAGTTGATTAACATGCATTAAGTTACAAAAGGTCTATTATCCAAAAATTAGCGATAAAATGAAATATACAGAGAAAACGATCATTACGAATTATAAGAAAAAATCGCATATATTAAGGTATGGGATTAGGCTGAATAAACCAAAATCCGATTATGGTCTACTTACTTTTAAGCAATTTTAATTTTGAGATTCCGTTAAATGTTGATATCTTATTGAAATTATAAAGACATTGTAGAGAATAATGCCAAACTGAATGGCGAGCCATAAAAGTAAATTTAATCACAGCTTATAAATAAAGTCGTGTGATACCATTAATTTGTCCATTGAATCAATTATTTTCTAAGTCATCTTCAAAGTCCAGCATGGAAAAAAACAACATGTCATTTTAGGATGTCATTTTCCAGACATTTTACTCGATTGCGTTTTCGAGAAAAGATTGGCGTAAATTTATATTGATAACAGCAATTTGTAAGCGGCAACTTCCGTTAAATTCAAGATTTCACTTCATTCTAAGAACTGGCAAATGTATGAAATAATGTTTTGTTTTCTTTTACGCCAGCTTAGGCGAGAAATATATCCTGAAGTTTGTCCTGATTACAGCTGTTCGTATTTTTTCTCATAACAATTTGCATCAAATCCACTTCAACGTTAGTATTTAGTTTATATCAATTGTAAGGAGCTTTACTTTTCATTAAATTCCAAAATTATGATAAGCAATCAAATAAAACCAGCATACTGTAAGTAAACAATCACCAAGTTTTGCATTTATTTGTAATTCGTAATTTAGTTTAATTTGGCTGTAATTTTATCTATATCACGTTGTTTGTCAATAGTACATGTATATATTTCATGATATGTTTAAATATCATTTACACTTTTTATAATAACGACCCTTGTGATGATCCCATTTTAAAAAAGTTCGTATGCTATTGTTGAATTAACAAGCAGTTTCCATGACGTTTAAGCAAGTTGTTGAAGTACAAACATGTTCATTGAATCAATATTTGTAACGAAGTTGTTTACTTAATTTACATACCTTCGATACCAATATTTACTTGTTTATAAATTAAAACAAATGCCCGTCACTAATGAATACGATGCCAAAGATGTTTTGAACCAAACAATGCCTCAATTCTAGTCTATTTAACTACGTATGTGCTGAAATGGCCATCTCTGACTGTAACATGAGCACATAAATTCAAAACAGGATCAATTTTAAACATGAGCTTTGCAGGTTATCAAAATTAAAGCATTAATTACCCTTAAAAGCAAGCATAGGCGTATGTTTACAAAAACACGTCTCATCGTTTGCTATAATGCATAACAATAGCTACAGCTATGTTATTTAATTCTACAGCACAGAATGCTCGTAACCGGAAAAAATCAGGACATTTTTAGGCAAAAATTGCGCAAAGTAATTCTGAATTCTTGAGACGTGAGGAAAAATAGCTGTTTATTAATCAGGAACCAGCTGAGTTTTCATTTTTTTTTTCATGCTTTTATAACGAAACGTAGACTGGGTGGAGCTATATTTTTTATAAACTTTTTAAAAACAAGAAGTAGATGACCTTTTAGAAAGATGCGGGCTATTTGGCAGCGAAAAACACAATCAATTCAAATTTCCAAAGCTTTTAAACCCTGTAAAGATGCAACGGATGAATGCTTTAAAAATTCACTAGATGTTATACTTTGATTCTCTTGTATTTGAGAGTGTAAGCAATGGCCTTAGGCGAGTGGACCACTGTCCAGGAGGAAAACAACTATCAGTTTAAAAAGAGGGCATCCCAGAAGTGGTGCTTCGTGTAGCCAAAGTTGGACGTGCCATTAACCGCGGTCATTGCTAAAAGTCTAAACCTGAAGAGAGTGCTTATAAGCATCGACTAAAGAGTGTTTTTTTCTGTTTTATATTTTTCCTCAGGTCTACGTCGGTTTCGTTTAATTAGCCGCCATAATGAACAAAAGACAAGGATTGATCGTGTTCGTTACATTCGCTCTCTACTTAGTTATTGGAGGATCAGTTTTTATGACACTAGAAAACATTTACGATGAACCACCGGGATATCCCTACGCATCGGAATTGGAAGCATTTATGGGTATGTAATTTTTTTTATTAATATATATCTTATATTACATTGATGTAGTGCCAGAATAACATCAACACTGCTCACAGTTTAATATTTTTTTTACTTAATTTTATGTATTAATTTATAAAGGTGGGTATCCACCAAAAGAAACTTACTACACAAAAAACATACACTTACAAACATTGATGTGTCTAGAAGTGTTTGCGAACAATGTGGGGAAAACATGTTTTCCCCCCACATTTCGATGTTTTTTAATGTGTCGTAGCGATCGCTCGAGAGACGGTCCGGATCAAAGGAATTTTCCACACATTTTTGGAAAAACATGCTGAAAACAATGTTTTAGTGTTTTTTGTGTATGTTTGATGTTTATGTTAATATTTCTTTTGGTGGATACATAGCTTAAGAATTCGAAACTTTATTTCCAACCCAACTTTTTTTTTACCCAAATCGCATCTGTCGTTTGCAAACTCACTGCAGAGATTAACGCCTACAATACCTTGAAAAGAGCGTGCCATAAAGATGAGCAAACTCATATCATTGAAAGTGTTGTTATGTCTACAAGCCCAAATCATGTATTACCAATATTTTTCATTTTTTGTACAACTTGACATCTACCCTTAACAACTTCATTTTTCACTATTATTTGTATGGAGCACCGACAAGATAGCGGCTAATTACTATTGGGTTAGAAGTGGTATAATGATGTACACTTTAGATAAATGAAAAATTACAGTTAACCCATATCAGTTGTTGTTAACCTTGAGTGGTTTTACGGTACGACAGATAGCTTCAACGGGTGAATCTTGAGTCGAAACGTGTGTTCGATTAGATGATAACTGCAACCAAAACCAACACATCACGCTTTTTCGATCTCTTGTAATATTTGTTGAACACATGCACTCTCAAATTCTACGGAGAAACTAACAGGATCCATAACATTCTTTAGAACCATGAGGGTGCTACAGCGCAACGCCCTTGACATAGAACCACGTATATTATTTTAGCCTTTCGTTTGACGGTATAGCGTAGATATCACACAATTAAGGCTATCAAAAACTGGATTTTGGGATGTTGAAAAAGGTTTTTTGGGTCATATTAGCCAAAACAAGTTCAAACATGATTCACATTTTCTGATATAGACTCATAATGATCGTACGACCAAATGTTGCCTATATCTAGCCATTTTAGATTTTCTTGAAAACTGGACAAAATAATGGAAACCCTTAAGCATATACTCACTGATTGTCTTAAAATTATCAATCCATTTTGGAATGAATTGGTACACGTACGTTTTGAACATTCTATGGTGGAGTTGTCAACAAGATCATGGACAAATTGCTTTAGAGGTAAAGACAAAAGGTAGTTCAACATTATATCAGTAAAAAATGTGTATTTGTGGAAAGTGTGTCCAACATTTGTAAACTCTCCGCACAAAGAGCATGAAAAGTTTACGCTACATTATTTGTAATTTTGTTTCTTTTATAGTTTCACTACTAGCGAATGAGACCTTAAACGAAACAACTTATACCACGAATCAAATGTGGAATGCACACGTGATGGCAGTCTATGAAAACTACACCACTAGCCTAGCAAAGAATCAAACGTTTGATTATTGGACGTTTTATGACGCCTTCTTCATGTGCCTTACCGTCGTAACGACTATTGGTATGTATAAAAATGTGCAATTGTTCTATACAAACGTATATTTTAAGCCTGGTAACACAATTTATATATTTTTAAACTAATCCGAAATTTATTTACAATACCGTCATCTTTGTTATTTCCTAATGTATATATTTATTAATTCTGGCATTGGCACTGTTGCAAAGATAAATGCATCGGTCAAGGTTGGTGACTTATTCTTCCACTTTAAGTAGAATATTTCACGCCAGATAATATTATAAGAAATCTCGGAATCTGATAGTAACGTCAAAGCAGTGACTTTTATGGAGTCGCTGTTTCAGTTTTTATCAAAGCTGATGGTAGATAGAACAGACCATTTGGAATTTGTTCCTTTATCTTAACGAAGCAATGGCAAGGAACAAAATGTCAGACAGTTTGTGGGATATTTTCTTAAATTTAGCGCTATCTTTTCGTTTTAATGGTTTTCAAAGAAAGTTGACAAGGCCATAAGTCACTTGACTACTATTAATTTCACCGCATACAGTATGATATGTGATGGCCAATTTAAATTGCAACATTATACAAAAGGTCAGTAACGAGGGAAACAGGGAACGGAGACAGTGTACAACAGATGATCAAAATGATAATAAATACACTTTAATTATTAATTCCATCTAATGAATGTCTAGAATATTTGCACTTCTTTTACAACAACAACAAAATATATTAAAATAAACAAAGTTAAACCCAAATAGAAATAGAAAATTACTGAATGTATATTTCATAACATTATATGTTTTCCTTTGCTACCGAGATGAATTCACGGTAGGTTATGTTAACAATTCAATATTTTCATTATATTTTCAATTGAGGAAATTCTGTTCGATAACTAACGTGTGCCTATTTATCCTCCTGAACAGGTTATGGCAACATTTCCCCGAGATCAGGGATGGGTCGAGCCTTCTGCATACTTTATGGTTTCATAGGAATTCCAATCGCTGGCATATTATTTGCTGCAATTGGCGATTTCTTCAGCAACGTGCTATTGGAAGCTCACGAAAAATACAAAACGACTCGCTCCACTCCATTGGCATTGCTGATTAGCACGGTGACATACCTAATCCCGGGATTACTACTTTTCCTGTTCTTACCAGCAGGAATATTTATGGTCTTGGAAGAATGGTCATATCTGGAAGGCTTTTATTACGCTTTCATTACTCTAACTACCATCGGGTTTGGAGATTATGTGGCAGGTAAGATGTTATTAATGAAAACGATCACGTTAATGGCATTGTTATAGTAGTATGTGTGCCGGTAACAACGTGACGAAAATGGGACTGGAGAAGTGTTTTAGACCTTTGAGTTTGGTATCCAACAAGTTTACTGACATTGGTTCTTGCTTGTCGACATGAGAGCTTCCTGTTATCGATCCAACTAACCAAATAACACTACGTGCAAACTCATGTTTTCAATAAATAGTATGAAAGCAACTTATTGAGGATAAGGCAAGCAACTTTTTGTCCCAAATAATTGTTATTAATGGGCAGGATTAAAATGTGCAAACTTGACCTACTAGGCACGTGTTTACGTACACTAGTCACAGTTGTAGGGAAGGCCAACAAAAAAAAGAATTTGAAGAAAAATATTAGATATTTTTTCTGTAAAATATTAAAAATATAAACCAGTTTTAATGCACTGGTGACGTCCTTTTTGCAATTTTGTACGATAACGTTATCTGTTTGGTTTCCGCAAAGACGCATTTTTAAGATTGTTTTTTACGGATCGAATGATCAATTAAAATTATATCAAAATTCTTAATGGTTAACATGCTCAATGGACGTGATTTTCAGATAATTGAAATGAAACTAATTCCCTAATTTAAACAAATTTTACTGAATTATAGTGTTGAATTACATTTTCACTATTATAAATATCTATTTTTTTAAACAGGTACCAGAGTTGGAGATACTCAGTGGATTTACAAGCTCGGACTTATGGCTTGGATTATTTTTGGTCTGGGCTACTTATCGATGATTCTTAACTTCATCGCAAAAGCAATGAAATCCAAACAAGTCAAGAAGATCGAGAAAACCGTTGCTAAAAACTTGAAGCAAACTCAAGAAGTCCTGACTAAAGAAGTGGACTACTTCATGAAATCCATGAATGAATTTTACATGAAAAAGGTAAGTTGTGATCATTTCAGAAATGACAAATTTTCTTTATTTCATGTTCAGGAAAAACGTAATCCCATCAGTTGCATTACAAACAAGAAGTAAAAAAGTTTGTGATCCTGGAAACAACAGGTTGCTCAACTCTTTGAAACTGATACCAGAAAAAATCAAAGATTAGTCTCAACTGCCAAATTAGAAACTTTAATCTGGATATTGAATACCTATAATAAAACTAATGCGGAGGCAAAAGTCTAAAACCTATAAATGCTTTTGCGGGAACAATGACAATTTATATTCGCGTGATTAGCAATCAATAGTACTATGAAATGACTGGGTGTGCATCCGCCAAAATAGAGGATTAAAATATTGTCAGCAAGGTCTGATAGACAAATTCAGTAAAATATCACCACATCATAAATTGTTATTAATTAAAATGGTAACCAAATTTAAACAATTCTTCGGATGACACGTGTTAAATCAATGTCAATTGCACTTTTTATATAATTTCTCCTCACATGGTTTTTAACAGATTAGTTTATCTGACCTGTGCCTTGGCTCTAGTTCATTACATAGCACTGTGGATGAGTTACACAAATTGAAAAATAATCCCCTGAACATTTAAGCCAGTTGAAAACTGAAGCCGCCAAAGCTGATATTACAATGGGTTTAATCGTACGAACAGTTGACCATCAGTGAAGCTGGTGTCATGAACAACAACAAAATCACAATGCACATTCCTATCAAGGTTAAAGTTTCTTAATTTTGCTGTAGTCAGATTCATCTGCAGATCCCCTGACTTTGATTGTATGCACAGTTACTTTATAAAGCTGTCAAAAAACATTTTTTCATCCGTGTGAAACATGTACATGCTATTCTTGTTTTTGTTTTGTGTGTAAAGAAACAAAGGTAAATTCTATTTAACACATGGGCACTCCAGGTGTTCTACAAGTGGTGCAAAAGTGCTGTCACAATGAAAATTGTACAGTTGTTTTCCAATGTACTTGATAAGAGAATACTTTATCAAAAATTGCCCTTTGCCACATCATTGATTGGTACTCGACATGATACAACATTATGTCAAACTTAATGACCGTACTTTCATTTTACATCAAACCATATTGATAAGTAGTTGTATTATCTGGGGGCCATTCAAAAATTATGTCACACCTAGGGGGTGGGTGGGTTGTTTGTATTTTGTGACAATTGTGACCAAGGGGTGGGGGAAGGTTCGGTAATGTGACATCACACAATCAAAATTTATTTTAAACGGTAAAAAATATGTGGTCAATTTATTTTTATTTTTTAAAATTGGAAATTTTGAATAGCAGCCGGGGAAAAAGATTTGGGTCCTGTAGTGACTTAAAACTTTCTTCCCGATTGCTACTCATCAATCATCATACCAATCTATTATTTAATATAATTTTATTAATATAGTGGTTTCATCAATTTAAAATTAAGTTTTTCAATATTTTTAAGTATTTTAACAAATAAAATTATAAAATTATTAAAAAAATAATTGGGGGAGGGGGGAGGAGTAATCGACGGGTTGTGACATCATTATGGATGGGGTGTAGTAAAATTTGTGACAATTGTGACAAAGGGGTGGGGGTGTTTAAAAAGAGGCAAAAAAGTTTGACATAATTTATGGATCACTCCTCTGCTCAACAATGATAGTTTCTCACTTCTCATTGCCTTTCCAGACATAAATTCACTTGGATTATGCATGTATAAAGAGTCCATCCTCCATTTATGCCTTTGACTATCCAACTTTTTGATATGTATTGTACTGTGAAGATGTCATTGATAACAACTCCATATCTTTGTTTACTTTTAGGTAAAAAGTAAACCCAGTTCAGTGGGCAGACTAAAACGTACTTCTAGTTGTCCATCGCTGGATGGGCCGATCAAGCGGAAGGCCAACCGTAGCAACTCTACAGCAGATGCTACCGCCGCTCATACAGAGACCTCTGCCAATTTCATATTTGATCTGGCCATGGCCTTAGCCTGCGGAGAAATTGAGCAACATCAGCAGGAACAATCCACTGATGCCGTGACATCGCGAAGGAGCAGCATTGCCCAGATCTTGACTATGGCCTTAGTGCCTCCGAACATGCGGTCCAACCCCAATTCGGAACTGAACTTCCGGCGAAATTCCACAAGGAAATCACTGTCGCCCTTGCGAGAGCTATTCTCCAGAGGCGGCTCTGTGCGCGGCAAGCCTCCGCAAAATGCGCCAAGAGAAAAATCGCACAGTTTGTTCGAAGGCATGCTACTCCCTCTAGGCTTAGGAGTTCCCAGTGACAGTAGCCAAAAATACAAGAGTGACCATCGCATCAATGAACCTGTTGGCCCTAGCACGGTCAACGGGGTTCCTAAAGTTCCGGTTATAACCCGAAGCGTCAGTAATCCGGCATCGTTCAGTTACGTCGATAAATTCGTGGACAGTGGCATCACCAAGACTGGTACAACTGTGTCTGCTGGCAGAGACAAAGACAATAGCGAGTCTTCGGATGATGGCAGATGTAAGTGGACCCTGGGTGAAACTTCGCTGGACGATATATCCTCGGGTAAGGAAGAGAAAATGCATCATCCTAACCAGGTAACCTATCATCCCAAGCAGGAGGAAGGGTCTGTTCCTGCTGGTACTGTACCTGTTCCGCACAGAGGCTTACAAGAGTGTGAGATTCCCAGCATCATCGAAGAGGAAAAATCGGACTGCGAGTCTGATCTAAGTGCCAGTGGTGTGAATCTCTCTGATTCCGTGCGAAGCATCAGTAGTGATCAAGGAATCAGCAGCCAAGAAACTTTAACTCTTGATATTGATCGGAATGATAAAGGTGACATTAACGGAAGCTTTAATCGTAGAGTACCGAGTGCAACTTGTTTCATAGACGTTGACTGTGATGAAAACGATTTCAGTACGCGAATGTAAATAGTTTTTTTTGTTTTTGTTTTTTTTTTAGAAAATTTTGTTAATTTTCAGTTGTTGTATTTATTTGCCGTAAACATTGGCTGTAAGCGAATTCTGGTTACCAATCCACAAACAAATTTATCGTTTCTTAAGGATTTCAAGAAGTCAAGCTGCGGTATTGCATGCAGACTTGTGTGTGATTATCCAAATCCTTCCAGACGTATTGCTAATCTAGTTTTTGCTCATATTAGCTGCTTTTCCTGCCATACTTTGAGAAAATATGGTTTTTCCATTAGCAGCTAATTAATACTGCTGATCTTATGGAAGATGAATGAAATAGTAATTCAGGCCATTTGCGATAATTTTTTTTTTTTGGCCTTAGTTATTTCTATATTTATACCAGAAATTATAATAGAAGTTTTATTATGTTTTGCAAGTGAATGAGTGAATGATACAAAAACGGTGTTTTTCCATACTGTTCAACAGTAGGGCTCAGACATTAAAAAGTGCCTAAATATTGGGCCACTGATGAGGATATCAGACGAACTTAGTAATAGTCAAGTCCTTTCTGGGTCATGCAGCAATACTCAAGGAGGTTATGTATTGAGGTAGCACATGAGTTTAACAAAAAAATTGACCTGCATGTTGACTGCTAACAACTTTACGGTGTTTGCAAAAAATTAATGCAAGATCGACCATATAGAAAGTATAAGAAAGTTTTTGGTTGCAGTCCATTAATTATGCAAAATTCTAAACTCATAAAATGGAAAGTTGTTCGTCGGTACAAAAATAGTCAAATGTAAATACTTAGTCCTGTAACTCCTGTTTATGTACACACAGTTGTCTAATTCTTGTACTATCAAGATACTTCAAAGAAATGGTTCCCAACCATTTTTGTGCCATACAAGCCTGTTTAGAATACTACATTTGAATAGATATAAAAAACAGGCGTTTATGTTGATAACATGTTGAACAACAAATTCAGAGCTGTAAAATTGAACATGTGTGGAGATGGTTTCCATGAGTGATGTTGGAGGTTTTTCTATCAATTTACAGAAAGTTTGGAAAGGTCTCAATTAAGTAATGTTAAAAAATAAATCTAAATACTAACTATGCCATTAGTTGTTGTTGTTAGAGTATAACTGTTTTAATAATTATACTTATTTTTTATAAGTGAATGTGTTTGTAAAATGTTATGATTATAAAAAACGTACAATTCACAGTGTTATTCTATGTTGTGCTAGGATCGCTATTACAAAAGTTTGAACATTCTCAACTGATGTTGAAGGAAAAATGAAGCACATATTTTACATTTACAAATTGTGAGATATATTTGGAAACATTTACTTTTAATATTTCTGGATCACAGGAGGTTCGATTTAGTTTTAAATGTATTTTTAAATGTATCCTATTAATTGCTTACATGAGTCAAATATCGCTTTAAATGCGAAATCCATGCTCAATAAATGCTTGTTAGGGAAAGATTCAATGTAAATTTGTAATCGATGCAACGTTTATACATATTGAATTACAGTGTAAAATCCAAGTCTTCTGCCTTACATGATATTTTATATACATATACATTGTACAAGCTAGAAATAATGTACTTGTATCAGTACAATAAAGCAATTGCTAATTAGCTAATTCATCTTAACTTAAAATGCTTAAAAATAAATCGCACAAGAATCCAATGGTCTTAAGGGCAATGTAGTGGAAATGTTTGTTTGAAATCCAGCTTTAAGTTACTTAATACATTTCACCGTGACTTTGTATTTTTATTCTTTTACCAAAATAATTACATTTTCTAACTTCATTAACTCGGTAAATACATCTGCGTTTATTATTCAAATCATTGCTTTGGTTCATTAGCAGGCTATGCGATGCATAGTGACTCGGTTGTGCCATCTCTTTTAGTGGCGGCTCGTGTATGGGCACCGTGGAGCTGCAGCACCCTCACTCACTAGATATCATCGATAACATTTAATATAACGAGTCTTTTTCTTCTTTAATTTGTTGTAATTAAATTTATTCTAAATCTATTCTTTAATTTAATTAATTTGCTCTTTAGCCAACCCCCAGTTAATGAAAAAACATTTTTTTTTAAAATTGTATACAACTGTGCGTTTCACAGCTCCAGCGGCGCGGTGTTTGTCTGTTGAACCTGCACGCCAGGCTGCGAGGGAGAGAGGGAGGGCACTGTCGCTCCCTCAGTAACGACTGGCGTGCTTAACAGCATTACTCCGCAGCACCCCCACATTTATATTCTACGAACCGCACTGCATCTCTTACCATACGCCCAACGTTCTATGGAATGATCATATGTAATAATGTCGAATGAATGTAAATTTCAATTCAAATACACTTGTAGGTTACATATAATTGAATGGCACGTATTTTACCAAGTGATAAACCATTTGAAGTACACCATGTTTAGTGATATTATGAATGTCCCCATCCATTTAATTTCGATCGATTACAGACTGTACGGCATGCAAAAGAAGATATGGAGTTATGAGTCATTTGTCTTACCTACACCTGTTGATATATCTTGGGTTTTTCTCTTCTTAACACTCACGACACTTGTTAAACAATTTACTAAGTTTTCACTATCTTCTGAAATGTCTTTTTCGTTTGTAAAAACTTGCACGGACGCGAAAAATAGTTTGAAGGATGAGCATTCGTTGTTTAATGATTAAAGGGAACCAAAAACGTTGCGACGCTTTAGTCAAATACGTTCTTATCATTTCATTTTAACGAGGGACAACCAGAAAAACTTTGACGCGTTAATCAAGTACGTTGGCAGCATGAAATATTAATGCACGGAAAACTGTCACTTACTAATCTGAAAGAATTCACCTACCTATTTTTAACCACCATATTAACGCAATTTTTTGGTTTTAGTTTCAGTACTTTCAAGTGCAACGGACTTAATTCGACTTTAGTCAGAATATAAAAAGAACGCATATCATTAGCATGGTGTATCTACTAACAGCATTTTATAATTATGGAATCCTTTATAAAAATTCGAAGTGATTTAAATTATTGGCAAATACATTATTGAAATTTTAAACTAATGTGAATAAAATAAATCTACAATCCTCACTTTTCATATTTTTAAAATGTGTGAAGGTTTAGACATGTTTAAAAAATGTCATCTGAATCTCCTCCTCCCCTGTATTCACATAAGATAGTAATAAGATTGTTACAGTGATTAGCTTTTGGGAATCAATTTAGTTCCAAGACATTTAAATGAACCTACAAACGAAATTATGATGACATTCAAATCCAAAGAAACTCAAATGCAAATCTTCGTTTTAGGATGAACCAGTTTTGCAATCTCACCTTCATTGTTTTAAACGTGACATGGCTATTTTTTATACTTCACATCATACATAATTAAGTTTATGGTTTTCGTTACTTTGCAGTCTTGTAAATATACTTACTTTTCAAACAACTTTCTTGTTGTTAACTTAAAACTATTGAAAAAGGTTTCCTCTCAAATCTATAAACCAATGATATTGGTCTAAAACTTACTTTGCATTTCTTTTCAGCCACCACTGATAAATGTTGGAATATGAATGGGCACATTTTCAAATATTAGTTTTTATTACTGAAGTGGTGGCATTTCCTTGATGTTTCCCCATATCGTCAAAACGACCTTAATATGAAAAATATCGAATTTAAAAAGAAATAAGAAATATGTACAATGTGCCTGCCACATAATTAACAGAAATTACACACGATATTTAAATATGGTTTAAAACAATGATCGCTTCATGGTACTCTTAAAAGAAGGCATATCTTCTCTTAACGTATGAGCGATTGGAAATAAGGACGTCCCCAGTCTTACGCCACTGGAGAAGCACCCTGTACAGATAAGATCGTCAATAACTCGAACAGCCTCGTTTAAAAAGTCAATGCCGTTGGATGCACCCGAGGATTATTAATCACCGGTGTTACTTTGTAAGCTCGGGACAGTTTTGAACGCACCCACACTCTTTACAAAACTGTTTTTGAAAGGCAAGAGCTCTCCTCGTCACAAAATTGATGCTGCAATGAAGCGAGATGGAACTTCGAATGAGTTTTATGAGTTTGCCGGATGATGAAGGGTGTCTATGGAGCTGAAGATGTGCAACAGGTTGTCTATTCCTATCAAGTAACCATCTTCATGATTCCCAACCACCCACGGTGAATTATGGTCAATCAGCACGTTTTCTGGCAGAGGTTGCGTTTTTGCAAAGTCAATCATCCACACGCAAGCTTTTGTAGAATCGTGAACAAATAGTAGGGAACTTCCAATTAGCTGCAAAAAATAAAAACACGATACTAAGTATAAACAGAATTTTTATATGTTTATGAAGACATACAAAATTACTTTTCACTAATCATAATGCCCAACCCATACAAGGACCTACATTCTAAAACAGCTGTGTAGAAATAATTTAATCTGTCAAGAAATCCACATTTTTTTACTAAGCATGACAAATTAATATATTTTACTATTTAAACTGTTTAAAACAAAAGCTAAAACAGTAGATCATTGGTTTGTATTATTCATTGTGTCATTCTGGGGATTTTCCAAGATGAAAATCACTAACTTGAACTGGTTTCCCAAATTTGATCATATTTGAAAAGCAGTTTACAAAGTTAACCTGTTATAATAAGCGTTCTAGATGTGCACAAACTTAATACAAATTAAACTCTGGCAGTACTTGTCTCAGATTTGACTTGCATACAAAACAGCCAAATGAATGAATAAACAAAAGCGAATGTTTAAACGAGCAACCCTGATATTTAACAATTAAATTCGACTGTTATTCAAAACTTGTACATTTTGGTGTCATAACCTACACTTGCCAAGGTTGAATTGTGAGCTAGGTAAACAGGCGAACAGTTGGTATGCTTTTCAATAACTACGATGATGACAAAAAGAGGTGCCACTTACTTCATGCGATTTAAAAAAATCCGACTTCGTTAAAGCATTTCTCAGATCTTTCAGCCGCTGAAGATAATGAGGCTGCACAAAAGTTTAAAAGAAAACCTTAGCCACAAAGTGCAAATCATTTTCTTACGTAAATCCTGTAATTCAAAACACGCACCACAATTTGCTCAAAACCATCGACAAACGACCGCACTGTGTTGGCCACTTGATCAATCGTCCGGATCATTTTGAAATCTTTGCTTGATACTCCACCGCCTCGCTAAAGAAACAAGAAAAAAACGTTTAGCAAATTTGATACTTCAGGACCTAGTCACAATTTCATCCAATTAATCAAAATGCAAAAAAAAAAACAAAAAAAAAACAATAGTTAAATGTTTCAAACCCTAAACAAGAAGCTTTTTTTATGTGTTGAAGATGTGCCATCAAGCAAAGTGAATAAAAACTACAACTAATAAATCATGAATTTTTAACAACTTTACATTTCCAGCATTGCTTTGATGAATTGTATCAATGGTATTGTAGAAAATCCCTGATCAAAACAGGTCCAAATATTCATTTTAAACTTAAAATGGCACGTGTTGAAAGTTTTAATGTTATACAAGTGTACTTGTACTAGCAGCTTTATCGCGGTCAACTATTGACCAAATAGTAGATAACATTAGTTATGTATTGGTTATTCCGTAGTTATCCTAATATTTTATAAGGACATTAGTTTCACTGGTCTAATAATTTTCGAAATAAAGCTTTACCAAGGATTTTACGAGGCTAACACAATGTAAGATTTTACACTATCAAAAATAAATTAAATTAACGTTGGTAGTCATTTTGTTCGCCATGGCCTGCCTTGAAATCGCTCAAAACTGTTTTACCAATTCCCCCGGTGTTTACCAAAAAATACTGTAGTTTGGAAGTAAAGACAAATGCTTACAAGTCTTACTTTCATGCCTTCTATCCGAAAGCCCAGAGTAGCTGTCGATGATATCGTCTCCCTCCACACCATGTAGCGTGGTTTTGTGACCCCCTTTAGCCTGTTTTCCTCTTCGGTTGGTGCTAATGGGTCAACCTGTACCATTTTGTCGTACATGTCCTGAAAGTAGGAAAACAATTTTTAAAAAAACGAGTCTTTACAATTCGTAAATGTAACAGGAGGAAAATATAAAGCTGGAAAGTCCAACCTTTCTTAATTTACACTTTTCCTTTGCTTTAGCCAATTCCTCCTCCAGATATGTTCGCACGCCGATTTTGCAGTCCATCACACAAGGGTTATCGAAATCCTTTAGTAGGTCTTGCAATTTAAGATATTCTTGATTAAATTTGTTAAGCAAAATGTTCTCCACAAACATTAACATGGTACGAAAATAGTGTGAATAATGACCAGCATTTCACGGGTAATTTAAAGGATACTCTCATTGTCATCTCCGTCTATCTGTCCCTTGTATTCTGGTACAAATGGCCACAAGTCGTCTTTCATCAGCCTCAGCAGACATTTTTCTTCTTTAGGACATAATTTTTTCAAGATGGTGCCTTGTCCACCTGCCTTAAAGCTCCCCTGATGACCAGCAAGTTGCACCCATGGATATTTCTGCTTCTTGTAAGTCTGGACGAAAGGTGACCAGTGTACGATATTTCGCACCTTGCGCCAACCTGATGGCTAAAAAACAGAAAAAGAGTAATAAATTAGATATAATTGAACATAAAAAGCAATACTATATTATTTTTTTATGGACAACAAAATCGTTCATATACTCTCGTGAGGATAATGCGCTGTTTGCTGCCCATGAATCACTCCAAAACCTTCAACGTTCGGTTAACAAAACTATTGTGAGCTTTTGTTTCCTTTCACCAGTTATTAAAACGAAACACGAGTGACCCTAGCGTGCATTTGGGGGAAAAGTGCTTCCGGGTTGCATGATCCAGGAAGTCATGGGGCGAATAGTTCAAGGCCATGCTCGACATCAACCGCCAAACAATGTCCCGTTATACAAGTACAACAACAACAAAAAACATGTCCTTTGTTTGCTTATGAAACTATCATTATCTTAGGTAAAGATGAAACTTTGTTAGTATAACCTAAGCATCCCTGTGTACTTTGCCCAAATTACCCGGCACATTCTGTGTACCACGAATGATTGGATATTTTAAACCATGCTTAAAAAAAGGCGATTAAATGTCACGCTTGAATACTACTGCAATTAAACGCCTACGTGGGAAAACATTACAACAATTTAACAACAATGCGTGCATTAATTATCGAGACATTGCAACGTTTGGAGGTCAAATGAAATCTTGTTAAATTAATTGGCTCGAAGGAAAACTACTAGTTGGGTAGGATTTCAGAAAAATTTGTAAAGATTATAGCAAACATCGTCTTCTAGAATTACTTTAAACGTGAGTATAAACCACGCTAACAGGGCTCACCAAATCCACAATCTTATGGAATGTAAAGGTGACAGGTGTTCATTAAAAACTACTAAAAATGCAAGCCTAAGCTGTACTATGTTAATAATGCTACTGTAATTGGAAACAAATTTATTTTCAAATTATTTTTGTGTATTTTATTTTCAGTAATCCAGAAACATTGGAGAGATCCACGCTATCATATACAAAATCTGTTGTTAGGAATGCAACAGGTAAGAATTATACCATGCCATCATTTAACTTTAAAGGTAAATTTATCCTCTTCAGTTCTGTGTAATATCCTCATCAGTGAAGATTGTATTTTAATAGAAATCAGTGGAAACATTTGCACATATACTACATAAACAGCGACATAAAATCGACTCTGAGGTCAGAGAGTCACCTCAGATCCTCGAGAACTGTTTATCAAGTAAAATTCTTTTATCGACAAAATTATTGAAACATTAACACCGATTCGCCTAAACTAGCCTAAAGTATTGTTAACATGCATTTCAAATTAATTGTCATGAATTAAAAAGGTAAATACCGTGCATGGTTCTATCAGGGCCGAAAACATCCCATTGTAAAATGCCTTATAGACACAAGAGCAAAAGAATGATGCTTGCATATCCATTCAGCGAGCGTTTTTAATCAGAATTGTTTGTATTTTCACAATAACAAAAATCAGGTGTTTTTCAAGCACTATTGCGCTTACTAATGAAATAGGACGACACGCTCACGTGAACAAACTGCGCCATGAGACAACAAATTGCATTCAAGTGAAACGGTACGACAGAATTAACTAACGTATCTAAACTTAAACGTACGGCTTTTCGATTAACTTGTAACGCACGTGTGATCGTGGTAACGTTTACAATAGACGTTCAGACATTGTAAAAACAATATTATGAATACATGAAACTAATTCAGCCTCGTGGACTTTCTATCTTGAAAATGGCAAACGATGGAGAAGTTTATGGGACCTTTGCTGGGTCCGAGGAGGTGAAAGTAATCGTGCCCATCTCCCTAAAATTGCATCATATAAAGGGCCCATACAATATATAAAAAAAAGTCAGTAACATTAAATTATTCGCCTATCAAATTTATAATTTGTTAGCCGCTTCTAAGATCGTATGAATATAGATGCGAATTTCATCTTGATTAGAAAATTAGCGTCAGCCTTGAAATATCGCCCCTTTAAGCACATCATTAATCAAGTGAGACCAGGTAAAGGATTAGGCAATCGATGGCTCGTCCCCTAGGGTGTGATGTCGACATTTACGAGGCCAAAAATGGCGGACAAGCATGCATGGCCCCTCTGGGGTGCTTTGCGAACATTCTTAAAAGTGCACCCTTGAGTCACACGTCACGTGGGACTGAACCCGCATAAGAACAGTTTTATTCGTGATGCAACACACTGCTTCAAGGTTGGATGTTGCTCCTCAGTAATCATAAAGAAGTTGCTACAATATTCGTACAAGTAGTTTGGTTTTTTTCAAAAGGTTCCAGAAATTGCCTTTAACTGTAGGTATAAATTTCAACAAAAATGCCCTGATGATTTCGTTAACTTCATTGTTTGTTTAAATTATAGCTAACTTCCCGAGAGAGGCTAATGTCTTTCCTGTAAATTTAATTAAGAATGAAATCTAGGAAATTCAATTTGTTAACCTCAAATGAAATACCAAAAAACAATTTAAGTCGGGGACAATGGTTTTTTTTTCTTCTTTTCTTAGCAATTAGGGCTACAGGATTGTATTAGCTCAAAAGAATTCATACACGACTGTTTCTCTGAAGGTTCAATTGTTAGGTCAAGTTTATTTTTTTTAAAATTATTACGCAAATTGTTCCCGAGTTGCATTGGCTTATATGGGCCATCCGTTTTATAACTCGCGTATATTGCGAAAGCTAGCCATGTGCTTAAAGTTTGAATTTCAAAAATGAAATTGGATAAAATTGTACATGTATAGTAGATCTAAAGTACCGGCAATTTTAATAGCCACAATTCAGATGCCTAAACAACTTTGTTCGGCTATGTCAACAGTAATAAATGATTTTTGTCAATTTTAACCGGTTTTTGAAAATATTTCATTTTTTTTTTGGCATTGAAAAATACGTCTTCTGTAATTTTTATTTGAAAATGTTTATCAACACTCATTTCATGTACAGGAAAACTTTAAAATAGAAAAAAAAACTGCTCATAGTAAATGTCATCTTTTTTAAAAGGGTCAAGGTTTTAGATAAATACATTAATGGAAGCCTAAAAATAATAGGATACAACATTAAAATTGGGCCAAGCGTAGTATTTTTATTTTTATATAAAAAAAAAGAAAGATAAGTAGTTTACATGACGTAATGATGGGCGACTGTTATAAATCAGGAAAACATTTTGTTTGCGGCCGAAACGTAGCTAGGTCACAGAAATCTAGCGAAGACTGAACCAATTTTAACGAGAATGGAATGAATCTCTATAGGCCTACATTAAACCATTTTTCGCGTGAAAATTGTTTATCAAAGTGCTCCACCACCTGTTTATCCCACTTACATACAAACAAGCCAGAAGTCTGTCAAATCGAAAAATCGTATAACAATAGGGACTCTGTACCACTTTCTTTTATCTAAGCTGAAATTATAAATGTAACAGGGCAAACTAATGCACACTCCAGATCTCAGAATTGAGGTCCCCAAAAGCACTCCAGTTGTTTGAATGTTATCGCACTAAGCATTTCATAGAGAAGGTGTGGGCATGACTGCTTATTGGACAAGTAAGGGAGGCTAGATTTAATACATGCATAATCGTAAACTTTGGACATGAATGGTTCTGGGTTTTTATGAACTACAATGATTCATAAAATAGAAACTGCGCCAATGATAAAAATGACAGGGGCAAACTGGCTAAATTAACACTTCAAAACTACCAGATTCCATCTTTATAGATTCCTGTTTATGAATCGTTCCACCCCATTATGAAAAAATATTTGTACATCCTCTTCAGTGACCCTATGAAAAAGCTTGAGCCGTAAAAATCATGCAGTGCTTACAGAATACTGATGTAATATTTTTAAACATGTCTACAAAATAATTTAAATTAGTATTTACCAATCTTTAAGTATAGCGCTGATGGTAACACTATATATATATTAGAATTAGGGCCATCTACTCTGCATACAAGTTTTAGATTGACTCTTTGGGCTATTTTCATTTGTTAGTCCAGAAGTGCTCAAAATAATCTATAGTTACACTATGACGTTAATCTCACATATTTGCAATTCTAGTACTCTGAAGGTTTAAAGAAGAAATGGTCAATTATTGGTTCAGTGAGTCACAATTAACCCACACAAGCATTGGATAACATCATTTAGGATTTCAACCAAATAAATCATGTTGACATAGTTTTAGATTTAAAAATACATGCGCCAAATAGCTTAGGCCTAAAGGCAACAAGCATGAAATCTTACAACGTATGCAACGTGCTCAAATATTAACCAGAATTGCATTATGGGTCATTCATAATTAGCTTACATTTAATTCGCATGAATCCTAATTAATGACGCGTTTTATATATGCATGAGGTTAATCCGAATTCTAAACAACTTATACTTTACGTTAACTCTTTAACAAATAAAACAACCTTAAGTCATAAGAGGAAAATGGCTGTCTATGTATAGAGCAGTTGTTTTCAAATATAAATAAAAAATGTATTTGACGTCTGCAGCTAATTAGGTGGTATGAAAACCTCAAAATATGTGCTTTGACATTAATTTTTAAAACCTGTCCGAATCGTGTCCTGCCTTTATATGTAACCCTGACCTACCTAAAGGGATACGGTAACAAAAAGATTGAAACAACCACCCTAATTTTAGCATAATAATTTAAGTACGTCAATGCTTAAAAGGGCTGTCCAAAGCAAAGGTACAAGTAATTGACAAAGGCGGGGAAAACTATGTACACCAGTATTACATGTGACTATGTGTCACGACATCCATGGTTACCCTGAAAGGTTTAAAATCAGAAAGTATCCTCAGCTAATCTTAAGTGTGGCTCATTATAAGAAAGCAAGTGGTTTTTACTAATTAATGAGCGGAGGAAAAAGACAAGTTAAAAATACAAGGGTGTGATTTTATATATAGTTTTAAGGAACAAATTAAAAAAAGAAAAGTTAGTCATTCTAATTTCTTATGATGATGATTCATTATATTGCCTTTAATTTAAAATAACAAAATGGAATAAACTACTAAAATTATGATTATTGCCTAGTTATCTTAGTTATGACCAGAACGACCGAGGCTGGACTTGTATATCCACCCATGTCAGGCAAAAGTAATTACTTTTCAATGCCAAACAATAGGCATCGACTATATTTGTCAGATATGGGTGGAGCAAAGTTGGTCTTTGTCGCTCTGGTCACTAAAAATAAAGAAGTCACATTCTTCCACTTAATTTTACAATATTTACAGTTGTCAAATATAACATTTGAATTGACGTCATTTAAATGTTGTTTTTGCTTATTTGGTAAAGTTTTCTCAACATCGACTTTATTGCTACACATTTCCCCGCTTTATTTCGAGGACTGGGTAATTTTGTTTTAAGTAATAGTGACAATAACAATGACACAGCGCGTGTTTATTTCCCCAATGACACATCTAGTGTTATATCCGTATCATTATGTGCACAAGACAGTACATGTATCTATCAAATAATTTGAACAGAGCCAGGCCGGCTCGACATTTTTATCATGAATTAAAATAGTGTTCTGACACTTACTACTGATCGATCTTCATATTTCATATTAGGATAAAAACATCCCATCCGTTGAAAGTTGCTTAACGATTGCATATCGAGTTGACAAGGAAACCTTTGTCGAATAGTCGACACCGAGGCCAAGCTTACAAGTAAGGTATTTTAATAAAAGCATAAAATACTTGACATTTCACACGAACTCATCACTAAACATGTTTTTCATCACCCGAGTGACGCTTTTGGTTTTGTAAATATCCTAGTTACCGAGAAGAGGCAAGGGAAATCAACAGGTATCATCTCTGCCAAGCCTTATTTGATAACAACAAAATCAAATAAAACTTGATAAGCATTTCACAAGATCATTCATATCGCTTCCTGTTTACGATTTAATGGATTTTTCGATATTGCTCATCTCAGCATAATTAAAAAAAGGAATTTTTCATCGGTGCAATATTTCACCAATAAATTATGACGAAATTTCTCATCGAAAACACTTCAAATCAACTTGTTACCAGCTTAACAACACCCATTCTCTATGCATAAAACATAGTTTAAAGAGAAATTTCGCTACTTCGATTGCACTTTGCTTGCTTTTGTTGTAGAACAGTTTTGTGCGAAATGTCAAAAGGTGGAAGTCAATTTAATAATTCAAAGCACGTAAATTTGTTTCCATACGGCCAAACAAAACTTCTACTAAAACCATGACGACTTTTTTCTCTCTCTGCCACATCAGATGGTGGTTGAATTTGAGTGGGTGTAAGCATGCAAGTTCAAAAATATGCACATAAACTAGCTTGCATTGAAATATTAAATTCCCTGTTACAACTCACTTTATTCAGCGTGGGATACAAGGTGAGTCACTTAAACCACGCAGGAACGCAAATATTATAGTATAGGCAACTCGAGGAAAATGGTAATTAGGTTAGATTAGAATTCTCTTCATACTTTTGCTCTGAACTGATAATAATTAAGGTATAACAACAGACAGAAGTCGAACAGTGAGACATTCGGAATTCAGTGTCGGTAACCTAATTCATTTATGACACTACAATGTTAAATGACACCGTCTCCTAATCTACATAGTAATACGCTTTATTGAAAAAACTATAGTTGGCAACAACTAGCACTTTTAGAATTCTTTAGCTGGTCTTGTGTACAGGGTGCAAGCACAAGATCATAATAGGATTTGGAAGAATAGAACACTTGAATCTGACATGTATTCAGCATTTTCACAATTCTGAGAAGTAGCAAGAGGTAACACAAATGGGCGGATGCCACTTTTCAGGGCACTGACAAAAGAGGTGCAGCATTGAACGATGAAGAGCAAACCAGCCCATCCTTGTTACAACCGGCATGATAACACCGAGGGAAAAAAAATCCCAAAGTTTATCAACTAGCAAGTACAGTTTAAGTGCACTATATGTTAATGCGTACCAAAGGCGTGCCCTCAAAAATGACCACTTGGATACGTTCAAACAATTCCAAGTCACATCGCACGCAAAACTTGTTGCATTGTATTCAAAAGAATAGATGCGCAGCTGTTGATTTCATTTTGAAAAATATGTCACCGAATGACGTCAATACTACTGTAGAAATTGTACTTTTCTGCTAACAAACCATGTTTTATGGGATATAATTTCAAAAATGACAGTCCAATATCAACTTCCGGATTTATCTTGCTGCAAATGCAATAACGTTTCCAGGAAATCCACATTGAATGGGGAAGAGACACACTAACCTCAATAAAAAATCACAAACTATGCCTCTTCGTCATCTTTTTTCACTGACAATATTGAATTTTTTCATCTAGTAAAGTGGCTAGACGAGCTCCTGAAAATCTCGTGTTATAAAAATTCGTATGCATGTGCAGTATGTGACATTTGGACTGGAAACGAAAGCCTTAAGGTTGTACAGTCTCATGAAAAAGTATGATGTATAAATGAGGATGAATTCAATAGACCCATATGTCACAAACAATCTGAAATCTACAAGAGCAATTACAAAGCTCGTTGAATTATAACATGATGGATTTTTTTTTTTTTTTTTACATTCAACCTGAACAAACCAATTGTTAGCGTTATACATATATAGATCCAAGAGGCGAGAGATTAACTACATGCAACCAATTATAGTTATTAACAGCACAACGTTTCAGTTCACATGGCCATCATCAGGTGCAAGATGTTAATTAATTACATACATGAGATAAAACATTTTAAGTATTTTACAATTACAGAATCTCTCGCCTCTTGGATCTAATAATATCACAACCTCTTGAAGATGGATATTATCAAATTCAGGGTTATATTTATAAACTAACCCCACTGACAACATTCAAAACAGGAGCAAAATGCATCACATAAATTTGACAAAACTGATACCCGTACTGGATATGTAACTAAAATACAGTAAATTCGCACCAAATCTTATGAATGAAATCATGGTGTGTTTTTTATGTAACTGTCACAGTGTCATTTTGCTGAACGTACCTTAGACGGTGCAGCTACCTCAACTTCCTCTGTATCCCAATCACTACTTAAATCATCGCTGCTGGCCTCACCGAAATCCTCCAAAGGTATTTGCAGCAAACTTCGTTTGTAGGCTTCGTAGCCGTCAACCATTTTGCTACTGTTCATGCTACTGGTTTTTTTTAGCTAAATCTCCTTCACGTCCAGGCTTTAATTTGGTAGCAAAGCGATAGAAGACAAAAAAAAAGGAAAACAAAGCACTCCTCCGTGACGGCTACCTCAGTTGATGACAGTCATTTCTTATATCCAAATCGTGACCGAAGCAGACATTACAGCAACTTAAAAGACTCAGTTTTTGTTCAGTGATGCGGGGTTCCAATGAGATTTCCTTCCTTTCGTTGGCGAGTGAAAAAACGAAATAACATCCTCTTCTAGAGGCGCGCACAGTTTTGGCATCAAAAAGTGGTTTTTCGGCAAACGATCTCGTGTATCAGAAACCAACACCGAATACCGAATCCTTCAACATAACCAATGAAATGTATACAACTTACGCGAGTTTCGAAGCTTCGACGGCCTTGGAGTAGCCTATAAAAACTCCCAATTACATAGCTCAAGTCACGAACGACCGAAAAAAAAAAAAATAATAACCGTGTTATGAAAAAGAAAAATACATCGAAGGTTGGCGATTAGACAATATAATGCTTAATAACCATACGTGTTGCTATTGTGCTAACTCGTGAATTAGAAAAGAAAAAAGGGGTGGTTGAACGTTGGTACCAAATTGGGGTACCGAAGCACAATGGGCACAATATTTAGTAACTATGGAGAGAAACAGTGTGTAAGGTAGCGACGTTATATATCCAATATTTTTTTGTTGAAATTCGTGTAGGCGAAACTGCTCTCGATTCGCAGATAAATGATCGAGTGGCTTACCAGCCAAAGTGGCTTATTGAACAGAATTTCCGTAACTAGGTTGTGAGGAGTCCGAACTGTGATGCAAGACTACTCCCGATTGACAACCTGGCCTTTAATACAGTTGGAAAACGTTTTATAGCTAGATATATCGTGAACAGCCTACGTGGCGGCCTGGAGGATTCCAAATAAATATTAATGAGAGGCTGCGTTTTCAATCCAACACCCAAACCCCTTGCACATGTATGGTGTTACGTCACTTGTACCTTTGCCAAATATTTGAGCAACAGTGCAATCCTAGCTCATTATGTAGCTTGACGGGGTTTCCACCGAACACCTGTTGATATTACGCTCTATCTAAAGCTAGGACAATGATGGATATAAAATTCGAATAAATAAGCTGGTTTTATACTTATAGCTTATGACAACTTGCACAAAAGAATTACTGCCAACTTGCGAAAAACTTGGACCAATTTTTACACGCTCATGCAACAAAAAGTTGACGTTGCAAGATCATAAGTGTAAACTTTGAAAAAGTGCAAAGATTATTTACACGAATATGTTAGCGCTTGCAATTATAGTAAATTGGCGAGTGTAAGCCCTTCACTCGCTTAACTGTACTGTCCCTATTGATTAGTCATCGATTAATTATTTCACCCAACATCCTTTTGTGTTCGCAAAACCACTTTACTACAAAACTATTTTCACCAGAACAAGGGGCAGCAGCTGGATTCAGTGATTCATACTAAATATGATTCAGTCTACTATTGTCAGGTTTGGTGATAATCTTTAATTCATAAGCATTAACAATGAGTAGGATGCACAGTTAAGTTTCCCCCCCCCTCCCCCATCTTTTTCTTTCAATCATTGAGAAATCTCGCTTTATCATTCCCTTTAATAGGGATTAAATAGATAAGATTGTACGCTCAGAAATGTCAAGTATTTAAGCTTGGTACTCGAGACACAATAACATCAGACATTGAAATATTTTGCATGTTTTTTATGCTATGTAGATCTCAACAAAAGGAATGGAAAAATTTAACATTAAAACACGAAATGATGTGACTCATGATCAATCATCAGCTTAATTATAAGGGACTGACTTTTGAAAAGTTTCTATTTTAATAATAGCTGTCAGGGCATATAGTTGTATTAATAGAACACATATTCATAGTTAGGAAATGCATGCTAAGCATGTACACGTACTCTCTAAATAATGTCACGCAAATGTAGTCTACGCTTCTACATCTTTATAAAATAAGTATAACATTCGATAAAGAGGGAAAGAATGAGGCTAGACACTGTAATTTGTGACTAAAACACGTGTCACGGCCTACATGTTAGCGAGCAATTATAATATGAAAAATACTTGATTCAAAGGGCAATCTGTAAATCTTACTATCTGCCCACTTAAGAGCATGTGGACAGAATTTCAGAGCAAATCAAAATCGCTATATAAAATAATCATACATCTGATAAGATGTTTGTATTCAGTATATACGATCAAGGTTATGTAAGTAATTAAAATAATAATAAGAGTCTTAAACATAACAATTTGATTGATCAACCGGCCATAATTGGCCGGTTTTACCAACAGTGGTCTAAATCTATGGTCAAGTGACCTGTGGTCAAACTTTGACCACAGTTTGACCTCCTGGTTATCTTTTTCGGTTTTACCAACACATCTATGGTAAAACCTAGTGGTGG
>JAQGBW010000698.1:0-35854 GCA_034698625.1 Julus scanicus | reverse complement strand
TATAGTCATATTGAAACATTAATGTAATCTAGGCGTGATGAGCTGAGACTCATAGTGTCATTAAATAACCCTTTCTCACATATTTCAGAACATATTACAATCTTAAAAAATACTGCTGACCCCCTAGCTCTTTTTCGTGGTAACATCCCTGGTGAAAAAAACAATAGAGATTTCTATTGTTTTCTGTTTTATTTGGATTTGGAACGTTGTTTTCTATCAGTATATATAGAAAATTTCTATTGGTTTCAGTTGTTTTCTATAGTTTTCTATTGTTCACTCAATACAGCTAAACCATAGAAGCCAATAGAAGTCAATACGTGAACCATAGAAAACAATTAAAATTAATAGTGTCCAAATAACAATAGAAACCAATAGTTTCTATTGATTTTTTTCACCAGGGGTAGCACATTTTCGTGAAAATAATCTTGAACTAGCAGCTTACTATATAGTATACACAAGTGGACATACAGTTAGAGAGAACCACTGCTTTAGGCATATCAGAAAACAATTAAAATCAATAAAGTGTCCAAATAACAATAGAAACCAATAGTTTCTATTGTTTTTTTTCACCAGGGATAGCACATTTTCGTGAAAATAATCTTGAACTAGCAGCTTACTATAGTACAAGTGGACATACAGTTTGAGAGAACCACTGCTTTAGGCATATCGACATTGTATTCAATTCGTCAAACGGACCTTAGGTTAAACAGCAATATTTTTCGTCTATCGTATAGCAAAATTCAATCTATTTTTTTCCTGCGGTTAGTCGCCCAAAAGCATCGACGCGTTACGCCATTTTTCGCGCATTTTTTGGCCCTCATCCGCACCGTTGCTTTTCCCGTATCAACTTAATAAAATTACAGTTTTGCCTTGCTTTCGCGATCTATTTATCTCTGGCGACGGTTTGATCCCCACGCTGAAAATCGCATTGCCTGCAGCCAGCAGTAGCAGCAGCAGCACGTGGCTGTTTCATCCGGCAACCAATTGTGGCAGTACGCGGTGGTAGCAGCTTCTACTCTCCGTCGTCTCTCGCAGGTTGCCTCCACGGAATCTTCTTTGCAAGTGCGAGTGAAGAAGAGCGAAAAGAGAGTCCGCCCGCAGTGAATGTGTTTTGTGTGTAGTCACCTGCACGGTCCGCCCTTGGCAGGTAGCTGCTATCGGTTCACCTGCCGCATGCCCTTAACACGAACACTTAACCTGACCCATTTTCGAGCATCCAGCATATTAGTGGCAGAAAACGAAGAATCACGTGATGACAAATGTGTGCGCTCTGATGTGGATATATAAGCAGCTCAACTCTTCCGAATCCACATCTCACTCTCATCATCTGTGGTTCATTCTCTTATTAAAAAGTGGAAAAGCTGATCCCAGGTAAGACCAAACTCTACTAAAGATAACCATGCCAGTGCTCTATAGTCGTAAACATAGGAAGCGCGCTGTAATTCGGATACATTCGGTGCCTATTCGCCAACTGGAAACTTGTGCATCTCTACGCCAATTTTTCGTGGACTTTTTCAAGAATGAGTGCCTAACGTGGAACTATTTTAATCTTCGGAAACATATATATATATATTCATTTGAACGCTGAAACGCATGCAGTATTCACTACGTCGGTAGATATGCGCAGTCGCATGTTATGCGGCTAATACTTGGGACTATACTAGCTCGCAAAAATGACAGCTGAGATTGCAATCTGCAATAATAGTTCTGATATTTTTAACAATAATAATAGTTTAACACTTTTTTACATAAAAACAATTTCCTCATTTTAAATTCTTCATAATTATTATTATTTTTAGAATAAATTATCTTGTGAGGCCATGACTAACTTCACCACAAATTTTTGTAAAATATTTTTTAAAGATTGGGGATTGGAAGGGAAATTTCTTGAATCTATAATAATTGACTTTGCATATGGTTTCTATTTTCGTTGTAATTTTTGTGGGTTCCAAATATTTACTTTCACTTAGTGATTTCTAAGCACAAATCTATAATTTCGTAACCTAATTATGTATCACTACTCGGGCATTAAGCACGTATTATTAGTTTCAAAAATTAAAAATATCTACAATTCTGCATAAGTTTCCAACCCTAGATGAAAAACAACAACAAAGTTATTCTTTGGAAGCATTTCAAAGGCTTGGCACTGATTTGAAAATCATTATTACGAATGTTTATCTCATTTATTTTATTGCCAGATGCGCAAAATCAGATAAGCTTAATAACAATTCGTGCAAATTGAAATCGATTCTTATGTGAGATATTCAAAATGACAATTTCGCAAATGACAGAAAAATTTAATGTAGAAAGCAATATCCGCAATGCACTCGTGAATGGAATAAGAAAACTCATTTCCATATATGCAAAATAAAGTTGGTTGGAGAACAGGCTGCTCGCAATGCATGTAAAAAATTCCATCACAATATATATCTATAGTATGTGAGCATCAGTTTATGTCTATTTAAAAGTGATGAGCAAGCATTGCAATACATGTATGCAGGACTTTGCAACCTGTGCCAACATACATGTGTATTTCGGATTTTTTTCTATAAAAACTCAATTTTAAGATTCGAAAAGATGAACGTTCAAGTTTCCTCCACACAGATGTCACTTGCCAAAAAAAATTTCATCTTTTGAATCAACGTAGTCATGCATTTTACAATGTACCCCAAGTTTACGCTATTTATTCAATTACATTCCATTGTGAGAGGGGAAATAAATCTGCACAAAAAAATGACAATCTGAGTATTATATCCATAAGTTGTTGAATTCAAGAGGAACGTGACAAGGGTTAGTGAACCAAAAAAAAACTGCTCCATAAATGATGTCCCATAAATCTCATCTTGATCCTCCAGCTTCGAGATAAATTGCAATACTATAAATTCCTTCGTAAAAGAAATATATATAAAAAAAAAATAATATCCTGAAGGTTCAATCGCAGGAAAAGCTTAAACGCATCTTCTAATTAATTGCAAGTAGGGTGTCTAATTACGTTTTTTTCTTCTTTCTTTTCCAGCATTACAGGATAATTTCCAGCTTATTCATTGTCGTGTGATACAAACGTGACCAATTCTACAGCAAGATGAAACAGCAACTAGCAAGTAAGCTCATCTATTGCATATGTATTACATCCACGCTAGGCATTTGTTGCCCCTTTTTTTTACCTTAGGAGTTAACGTGATAGTAATTTGAGAGCATCTAAGAATGTGCAAAAGGTTTATGTCGAAAGATGCACAAGGTAAGGTGCAGGGATGATACGGTCATTGAAGGAAGGGTAATTCTCCCTTAGGAACGCGTGCTTATAATTGGTGGCTTTCAAAGTGCTCTCCATTCGTGACAGGAGATACGCAAAGACTAATGAGCAATTCCAACATTCCATAATTCATACATAAGAACGGAAGTATAGAATAGATGGGATGAACAACTATCCTAAGGCCACGTCAATTAGGACGGTTGACCCTTTCCTGCCCAACCAATCAATAGGTTAAAATATATGACCGTAGTTTATTGTGTTGACTAAAATCAACTCTGCAACTAAAATGGTAGAATAAATTCTGTAAACTTAATTTTAAGTCTTTATAAACTTTGAAGCAAATTATCTTTCTTTATTAGTACTAATTTCAAGTTGCAATTTTGTTACATCCAAAAATAAGTCTTTAGTCATGGTCAGGATATACTATCCATATTTCTTTTACAAAAAATACACCTAAATCCAATTAAATTTATCTTGGATGAGAAAAAACTAAAATTTTGACGAATTTCATAGAAATTTATATAAAAATTCAATATTAAAGAAATAAAAAAACATAATGTGAGTTGTATCGAGAGTTGAAAATGATCCAGTCATTAGTCTTTAGTCATGGTCAGGATATATTATACATGTTTCTTTTAGAAAAAAGACTTCTAAATCCAATTACAAATTTAAATATATCTTGGATGAGAAAACACTAAAATTTTGACGTATCTCATAGAAATTTATATAAAAATTCAAAATTAAATAAATAAAAAACAATGTGAGTTGTATCGAGAGTTGAAATTGATCCAATCACCATACAACTACTGTCAAGATTTTTACGATGTGAAAATAAAAAACAAAAAAAATCCGATAAAAATATGGAAATACATTCAATTTAAACAACTAGAATTTTCAGGGAATGCTAAAAATAGGTATGGGTTTAAAATAACAGACTCTGAAGCTTTCAACGACGTCATTTACAATAAGTTTCTACTTGCTCACGTTCCATTTAATGGCAATACGAAGAGCTTAAAAGTTCAAAGACATTTCACTGTATAGAAATAACCCTAGTTGTGAAGTTCAGAAGCGCTGTTTGGGGGGTATTAAGGCCGTTCTAAATAGAAGAAAGGCAATCTTTCAGCTTTAGTCGATCCAAACCGTATGCCCAATGAAAATAAATAGGAAGTTTCGTATACCGGCAGTCTAGCTGATCAATGTCACATTTTTCAAGAAAAAAAAAAAAGGCAACTTGACGACATTTTTCCACTACATTTCATTTTAAGTCTCCTGCATCACATCTAACAAATTGTGTTTTCCACCTCGATTGAAACCGCGCTGTTCATGAATATTCATGGGTTCACTTGGGATGCGGCGCAAATTGAATGATCGACAATGATAAAATATGGATGATGCAAATTTACATCAGGTTTTGCATTTATGTATGAGAATTTCCTATTGCCTAGCGATCTGGCTCTCGGAAATGGATCTCCATGCAGAAAGCCAGTCTACATTACACGCATGATTCCCTTCAAAAGTCAATTTCGGAAGTAAACTCTGCTTTTTTTTCCCCCCCTTATCCATCCTTGATGCAACTTTTCCCGCAAAATAATGTTAGAGAAAGCTAACCCTGATACTGGTTTGCCTGTAAAGATGAGCAACGTCATAAGTAACAAACTATTTTACTCAAGCAACCACGACACACATTCCAAATGCAATGACCTCAAGTACTGGATTTGAAATTATTTTTGCATTAAGCCAAAGACCATGCAATGCACCCACCATATTTTCTATTTTTATGGGCACGGAGAATTGCACTGACAGCATATTAAATCGTCTCACCTGGTTTTGAGCTATGTGTAAACTGTTGAGAAACAACAGTCGCTTTTATGCGAGTCATTACCCGGGAGTAGGCTTACTTGTCGATTAAATTCGCAAATTAAATGATGGTGCATTAATCTTCGTGTCATTAACTAAATGCATTTTGGAAATTCTCATTAGGCTAAACATAATATATAGCACGCAGGGATATATGGTACATAGACAGCCAAATAACAACATTTTATTAAAACGCCAGGGGCTTTCTACCTACATATTTTGGTTTTAGTCGAAAATACAGAATTACTTTGTGTTTTTAGTATTCTAGATTCGAGAACCTTGTTTACTATTATTTTCGTTTTGCTATATTTATCCTTTTTTATATAGCTCTAAGCATATATGGTTGTGATAGCAAGCAGACATGATAAATTAGACATATCGAGTCCACATCTTCCAATATTATTTTAAGCAACATACAGCTTCACCACAGTATCAGCCATTATATACTTTTTTAAACCAAATTTCCATTTGTTTTTCGATATGTGGGCAGTAAAAAACATAAAACCCATTTCCAAGAAGTCCAATTAATAATTTATAAAATATATTCTGACATGCTCTTCAGCCGTCCATAATGCTTTTCGTTTTTTTGTTTGTTGTTGCTGTACTTTTTAAACAAAATCGATACTAAATTTCTGTTTCCAAAATAAAAAAAAAGACTTGCTCTCTAGAGACCTTTGCACCATGCCATAATACTAATGCTTATATACATGGAAAGGCCATCTGAGTGACAGCTGGATTGTATTGCTGACAACCCATAAGTTCTATAAATTTTATCTGCTATTGTTTCGTGTATAAAAGCATGCTTCTTCCAAAATTTGAAAGCGCATGCAGCATTTGTTTCTTGGAACACACCATATACATAAGTTCAGCATAGTTTTTTTTGCATTACATGCCATAACATGTTGCACAAAAATTTCGCATAATGTTAGTCCATAAAGGAGTTTTTTGCATAAAAGCTTACGGCGCTCAGAATGGAGAATATAAATTGTAATTACAATAGACATTTGCATTCATAAACTAGTCACTTTTAGTAGTTATATATGCATAATGGTGATTGCCTGAAAAGATAACAGTTCTAGACAAATATATGGAGGTATAGCAATTTCTAAATTTTATACGGTAAATTCTACACAAAGACGAGCAGTGATTTTTTTCTTTACTATACTCATAAGCAGAGTATATTTTCGATACTATTAATGTATAGAATATGCATTTCATTACAAAGTATTTATTTGTAAATCCTTATAAACGAGACTTGGAAATACCAAGCAAATGAACGTATGGTGAAAATAGAATAGTAAGTGAAGATGCGCGATTTTAACAAGTAAAAATGAGGATAAATAATCGCAACCACATCCGTTAAAAATCAAAAGCAAAAACTTGAACCAATAATTATTTTTGACCCAAATCCCAGGATTTGCGATTTGGCATTGCGTTTTCTGGTTTTCCAACAATGGCCTTCAGATAAACAGTTTTTTTCTCCTTCTGTGCGAAATACTTATATTATAATCGAAATTTAATCATCGAAAGCATTAAAATCTCTAAGGTCACTATCACACAGGAAACGCATTTGAGCAAGTTCTGTATATACTGTCAAGAGAAGATTAACTTTCAATTTGAAGCAAACTGACATTGAATCAGTATCTCATCAGAAAACGAGACTTTCTCAATGCCAATATCAAAAATAGATGGTCCCAGAAAAGTAGTTGGTTCAGAGATAAGAGTTGAAAGGATTACTCTATATTTGAACATCGAAATACAAGTAGGCCCACATATATATTGCAAAATTAGCCTTTTTGACAGTGGAAAACAAAAACGTTTCCAACATCAAAAGATTCCACAAAGCTCTTCTGACAAGTAACTCGAGCATCAATATATTTTTCCTTCCATTTTTCCATACTTTGTAAAACGACAAAATCCTACACAAATCGGTACTTCATTGTTTCGAGACCGTTAAGTCAATATTTTTAGAACAATGGTGAAAGTATTAGAAATTTAATCAAGAAATTGAATGGCGCCAATCAGGTTTTCGTGTACTTTATATCAACTGCTAGCTATTACAAGCCAAAGGATGAGTGTGGCTTCCTAACTTAAATTATTGATTGCAATTATGAAGAATAACACTCCACTTTGAAAGGCGCTCAACTGGCTAGATTTTCATCTGACAGGGGTTGAAAACGTTGTTTCAGTTAACCAAGTAATGTATATGTATATCATATTAGTGGATATACACTCCAGCTGAAACCACTCAAAAATGCTGCCTTAGTACTTAAAGTTTGGCATCTCTATGTGATCACTAAAACACGTTCTTCAAATGCACGGGGAATTATACACCTGATAAAAAAACGCAGTCCGATATTTATTAAACCGATATAAAGCATGCAAGCTTGGCAGCACTAAAGCTGATATATCATCCCATCATCTTTTGTTATCAATTTCAAGAAATATGATGCAAGTGAAGGTGAAGTTCTATATAGTATACTGTATTAACTTCTACGGTAGGCTTTAGACGTGATGGGAAAATGTTAAGTTAGGAAGGCTTTTAAGTGCAGGCGCCAGTTTAATTAAATCAAGGATGATATGCGGGGATATAATCTTTCCGCAAAAATTGCTTTCTTAGATTAGATTGAGAACGTGAAATGATCACCGAGTTTCTTTAAACCAGAAATCAAGCTGAATTACAAAACAGAATACACTAAAATGCGTCATTGTCGTAAAAACTCCGGAAGAGATTAATATTCGAGTGAAAATCCAATACTCTCACGATGCATATGTGTTTGTGATGCAATTTATTATACGACATCAGTTAAGCGACTATTTCAATTATCTTTCAGTTACTTCAACCTTAGTTATTTGAGCTAGCTCAAAGTGAAAAATTCAGAGGGAATTTAATAGTTCTTGCATAAATTCAATTTCGCCAAATACGTGTAACTTTCTTGTTTTATGGTTGATGTGAAAGGAGTAATATCAAGAGAGACGAGGCAGATGAATCCATTAAGGAAATTAAGACTTTAAGGGCCCATATGAGCACATTAAATATACAGTATTTGATAATTTAACTTTTTGAAATTAACACTGTGACCTATTACAATGCAAATTATCGTGAAAAACAAAAATATTAACTTAAACCTGTAAATTGTGCCTTTTTAGAAATTTCCAAACTGGACGTTTTTAAATTAGATTCCAGGAAGTGGAGTACCAATACTTTATATGTAGTACAAAATTCAATTCCAATGTCAATCATTTCTGTAATGGCCGCGCCCACATGTTGAAAACTTGCTAAAGATGTATAAGCCACCAGGGGGTGCTCATTAAAGCAGGTTTATACAACAAAATTAAATTGAAAAACTTATAATTTAGAGAAACATAAACATAAATTATGTAAAGAAGAATTTATACTTTATACCAGATAAAGGGATCTTTTTTTAAAGCAGAATCGAGAGAGCAGAATAACTAGCTTAACGTTTTGGGTTTAATTCAAATTTCCAATTAGATGTCGTGTGTTTGATTAAAGATGCATTCAAGGTAATTCAAATGTGAAAGTTCTCGTGAATTTCTTCATGACTTTATCACGCATGCATGATAATGCAATTCATTGCAGAATCTCTCAAATACGCCGATCACGAATTAACTTAGCAAGCAACCGCGAAATCAACAGCCTGTAGAACTAGGAAAAAATGGATTAAACTTGTGCTTTAATGACTATTTACTTGGGATCTATTTACTTGAAACCCCCCAAAGAACTTTAAAAGTTTGAGAAAATTGCTTCAATCGCAAACACATCCCAATTCTAAAGCAGATTACTTATAAATTGCACAGTTTTTGTTAGACGAATGTGTGCACGATTTAGCAATTTGTTTAGATAAAGTGTCTTCCATTGTATAAAAATGCGAATGTTTGCCATGCGGGTCTCAAAGAGATACAATGATGTAAACACAGTACATCTTTTTAACTGAACCCCTTTTTTATATAAAAAACAGTATTAAGAATCAATTCATTGATTGAATTGCAATTATATGAGTCTGCGAGAAAAGAAGCCTTACTCAAAAAGTTTTTCGTCTGCATAATCACACAGTGTATGGAGAAAAAACAGTCCATTACTACAAGCACGCTAGATTTAAATGCAAACATAGCAATGTTCAAAAATAAAAACAAGAAGTGCATGTAAAGTACCTCAGCAAAACTTGTACTGCATCTGAAAGTGAGCATGTGGCATCCATGCACGAGAGCTACTTGGTAGGTAATAGCTGTATGCCAATCAATTTATTCATAAAAATCCTATGGAACACCAGAGTTTTTTTTAATGGTGGGCGTATACCAATTTCCTTTTAAATAAAGAATGTCTAAAATAACTTCGACGTGACACGTGAAAGAAACTATACAAGGCGTATTAAAAGCACAAGCGTGGGAGAAATAATGGCACCAGAGACATCAATTTAACTATATTTCCACAAAATGGAAATTCAGCATTTTTTCGTCGAATGACATTTTTTTAAACAAGCTTATATAGGAAGAGAAAAAGTGAACAAAGTCTGGAAAGAAAAAAAGAAAACAACGTTGGAATAGCGAGCCACTTTCTCTTTCTCGCACAATGTATTTGCATCATTATCGAAGATGCATTTTGCAACAGAAAAGGTGCAAGCTGCTCTTTGGAGGATTTAATCTGGCTTCGAGGCACGAATGATCGATTATAGTTTTGCCATCATTTGCACATTTTGCATTAAGAATTTTGAGCCTTGGCAGCAAACTTTCAAGCTCGTTTATGCACATTGGCAATTGTGCATTGCTCATTGTTTGTATACGGTGGTATACAGTTCAACACGTTGGTTTTTTTTTTTTCAATAGTGAGTTGGGATACCCTGAAATGAGCTCTGGAAATAGGTTTTATACACAATCTAACAAGAAGTCATGCGGGCTCGAAATTGGACAAAATCTTTTCCCCGATGCCAACGACGTTCATACATTTTTAAGCCAAATTCCATTAGACGAGGGTTGGCGATGTTTTTTCTGCCAAGGTTTAGTGGACGTTTTTCCCTCAACCATCTCATCAAATAGCTTTCACAGTCGTCAATTTTTAATGATTGGCACAATGCGTGACAGTCTGAATGTCTTACGACAAACATTGCGAGCGAATAAAACGGTTGCGGGATGCACGCCAGTTGACCTATAGCCATGCAAAATGCATGTACATTCATGCATGTTCAAAATTTAGCACTTGCTCATTCGCCAAATAGTGTGCATTCAAATAGCAAAAATGCGTTTCTCAGCTTCTTTCGTTTGAATGTGATAGAGCACATTCAAATCCAAATTTTCTGAAACTTGCAAAAATCGGCATAACTGTAAACCAACGTTTAGATTAAAACGGTAAGGAGCTAACATTGCTTTTTTTTTTCACGGCACCGATTTAATCATTGAAACAAGCGCAGCACCACATTTTCAAGAAAGCCACGTTTGCTGAAAATGTAAATATATGGAGCACTTAGTGCTCTTAATTACAGCCATGAATTAAAACTCGAGGGCTATACAAGACCCCCATAAATTTAAAAGAGAGGAAAAACATGTAACAACGGAAGACTTTTACCAAAGCTTTGAAAAAAAGCTGCTTTGATTTCACATGTTTCGATCCAATATATCTTCGTGAGAATTTTTATTCCCCATATATCTATAGCGTCATCATCTTTTTTCAAATACAACATCTCCATATATTTTTTCTTTTCTTCTATGAACCTATAGCAAAGTGCGTGCACACTTTTCTAAAGTAAACCTTATCAGCAAATAACATATTTGACATACTGTATTTCAATCTGATTCAAACCCTCGTATATACATCTATGGTTACATTGATATTTTATCCATCGAGTATATACAGATCTTTCGAGTATATGTATGTCAGATATATATACAGTTGAAAATTTCCAATTTGTACACGTCTTGGGAATTTAAAAACGTCACGTAGGTGAAATCAAACCCGTATAGATCACTACACTTCAAAATTATATAAATTCTTCCGCTACATCTATGGCTATATGAAATGTGAAACTTGAAATAGCCTATCATTTTGGCATTAAAACTTCCCGTCGCAAAAATAAATGAAGAAAACGTGTTCTTTTGAGTATCATCTCTTTAAAAATGCACAGATGATGGCATGGAGGCAAAAATATGTGCATAATAAATGCGCGATTATTCCGTATATGTATTTTTTAACTAAGGGATGGTAATGCATGAAAATTGCCAACTTTTATATCTGAAATACTTTGTAGTATACAAACGTATATCTGGGGAAAGCTAGCAATTCCCAAGACGCATACAGGTTTCCTTCAAATAGCTTCTGAATTAATTTTTTATTAGGCTATGAAAACTCATGATCATTTCCAAGTTGCAGTGCAGCTACCATATCCATGCACAACTGATATAAATATCACAATTCAGAGCGAATAGGATGGCACGAATTTATGAATTGCAGAAGATTGGAGAAAACGAATTTATTTTAATAATTATATAGAAGTTGCACGATGATAAACGAACTCAATTTTAAAGGCAAGCAAAAGCGAGGAAAAGAGGGCTGGATCATCATAAATCTATACATATATTTCTGCAAACTTTAAAGAACATTTACGTTGGCTAAAACGAAAATGCATGTTCTACATTGTACATTGCTATATATTTTCAGCGCTTGCGTGTATATTATTTAAGTTATAGCATTCAGTCGCCCGCATAAGCTTCTATAAATTATGAGGAATGGTTCCATGCACAACACACGCATCCACAAAAAGTAGATATAGCACCAACGCGAAATATCACAGCCATATAATAAATTTCAGTTAAATGTGTTTAATATGCCGAATAATTTCATTTATTAAATTTATGGTTCAAGGATATCCACTACAGAATTTTCTTTAAAAATAATTTATACTAAGTCGATTAACAATTTAAATCACAAAATTATAATGGAGAAATTGTCTCATCTCCAAATTACGCATCAGTGAAATGTTATTATTCGTAAGCATTTCGAAACAATGGGTGCAGAATTTTCAAAAGCTGCTGTTGTTGCATTTTAATTCCATCTGGGAATATTGGTAAAATAACAAGAAACTCTAAACGACATGGCCTATTAAATAGCCGCATTTGCATAACAAGAATTCCCAAGTGCAGGTGAAGACGCTTTTACCTTGATTACTTTTTTATTGAGAAAACGTCACTTAACTTGAAACTTAAAAAGAAAACCATCAGCATCAAAAAACGTGCATTGTTTCAACAAAGTTTCTCCTGGTGAGGCCACATTCCCTCCGCATTGCATGAGTGAACCGCTGTATCTGTTTTGTGCAACATAGTATGTGTGTACATACACTAGCTTTTCACTGAAAATTAATTTTGGGAATGGTATTAACTAGTTTCTGACACAAAGCTCGAAAATATGAAACTAGAGCTTTATAATTACGCAGACAGTTTTTTTATCTTCCACAGTAAAGAATACCTTAGTGAAACTTGCTACAACTGAATTTCTTAAACTCATAATCCTGTAAACTCACAACTCTTTTGAAATTAATAGCGGTGCACGTATGCCTTTAGAAAAGTTTTACAGAATTCTCACAGCATCCTATTACCATAATCTTTTTAAGTAAAAAAAAATAACATTGTTCAAAAATGCAATCTACATTCAACTCTATATCAATAATGCCCTTGTGCATGCATGGATAGCATCAATTTTTCAAAAGCCTGCTTCAAAAGCAAGGACGACATTGAGTTTCCAGTCGAATTGATTCGTTTTTTCTTCTTTCACATGAACAAAAATGCAATATATATAATCTAAATAGAATATTAATTGCATGATAATTTGAAAGCAAAATTGGCGCCATTCCACAAAGAGTTGAAAAGATAAATGTTTAGGTGGCAGCACATGTCTACATATTTGAGAAATTCCTCGACAAGCTACTTTGTAAACCAGAGAGTATATAGTAATTCTTCTCTTGAGGCAAGAGAACAAAAAAACATGTTTCATGAATTAAGGTCAGGTTGTCTACTAAGTTCTAGGTAAAAGAAAAATGTATGCAAACAGAAGCATAGAAACATCATACAGACAAAGCATCCTACATGATGATCATAAATGGCATTCATGAATTTGTAATTAAAGATCCTGGCATGTTCGAGAATCTCATATGTTATTGCCCAGAGCAGAATAACTGCTTCTCAAATGCAACCTTCAACGTGAGTAATGTGGTGCAATCCTACTGAGGTTTACAAAAAGTTGTATGCCCCTTAAGCAAGAAAGACCAATGAGCATTTTAAATTTCATATTAGAATTTAAAAGTGCGGATAAGAATTGCACTTTATTGTCATGAAGGAAAATCGATAACGACTAAGTTAGCATAATTTCCAAACTCTGTACACTGGTTTAATCCAATGCCGATACCCATTAGCTACCATGGAAATGATGCACGCTCCAAAGTATTAGCCCTTAGCTATATCATCTCCATAATACTGTATATATAATGGTATATTTTGATAACATTCTGTTGATGACAAAATACGACTTCGTCAGCTATTGATTTTTGTTCAGATTAAAAAAAAATGCCATAAGCGTATACGAGCACGTTGAATATTTTATGAGGGGGGGGGGACTTCTTGAAGAATACACCGTAAATATCTTGACGCAGATTTACTGGCGAATTTCATTGTAGTATAGCGCAGGGATGATACATAATATTAAAATACATCTACGTGGAAGATCATAAAATGACTACATTAGCTTTGAAAACCTGCCATACAATTACAAACTCCCTAGATTTCTTTTGAAAATTCTACCCATACTGCTTTAAACTCTTCACCATAAAATTCACATTAAAATTCAAAAATTCAAAAATCACCTCTCCCATAAGCAAATATTTATGAAAAACACTTGACATTCAATGAGCTTTGAAGATTTTACATTAAATTGATAAATGAACAGATTGGTGAATCCAAACGATAGCACAATTTATAAAAGTACTAAAAAATCCATTCAAAATATAAAAATAATCTTGATGCTGTATAAAATCCAAATTTATCGTCCATAAAGAAACTTGAAAAAAAATTAAATTATGATAAAACTGTAATATAGTAAATCAGTAACCGCATAATAATCTATAGTCACATAGTAACAGATTTAGTAGTGTCTTGACAACAATATCTTAAGAAAGCTGCTCAGACCTTGTTCCCTTATCATGACCATCCTACAATATGCATCCATCTAGAATTTATATCCCTGCTTTTTCCTGGAAAATCTTTGCCTGGAAAGCACTCGGCATTAAATGGGTGATTTCCTTCGACGAAACTTCCACAAGCTGCATTTTTCAATGCAAAATCGAAATGGCAGCATTATTCTTTCCGCTTTTTTTCTATCCAGAATTGTCCTGTAGCCTATTTACGTTTGAATTGGGTTTCGATGCTTTTATGAGCATGGTCGACATTTACCAATCTTCATCCCTTTTTCTTCCTTCCTGTCTTGACGCTATTTTTTTCTTCTTCTCCTTCAACTATATAGGCCACACAAGCAATATAATATCTGCTGTTCAAAAGCAAACTGCTTCATGGCAGCCCCTTTATTTTGATATTGGCTTCAACAAATGTGAAAGGATTCTAAAGTATAATCACTCACAGCTCCCCGAATGTCTTGGCCCGTGTTTGTGCAGCGGACCTCCCTCAATATTATAAGCATCCTCCAAAAGCATTGTACTTCTTGTGTATTCTCAAAATATAGTGGAGACTTTTCCTGAATCGTGCAGTAAAATATCTTCGGAGACAATATTTTATAAATAACAGCATTTCTATTCTTCGGGGGCCCTTATAATCGAGATGGCAGCTTACTCTACGTGCTGAAACGGCGACAAAAAAAACCAAAAGAAAACGTGCTCAAGAGACAGAAGAGCCGATTGTAACCAAATACAAAGGAATCACTTTAGCACCAATTTAAAGGACACATTCCATATATACTTGTTGTCTCAAAATGATTTCATTTTTATGTGCATCCATGCAGTCTGAAAAGCCCTTTGGAATACCAAAAAAAATAAAGATTGAGAAACTTATACTCTTGTACATGTGTGTACTATGAAAACTTAGTCAAATGCTCCTGCGAATTTAAAAGACGTATTAGAAACAGCTATGATTGTGTATATAACCTCAATTTTACGTTTGCATGCATTATGCAAAAGAATACAAATGTAATTCCACACTACTAATATACTACATATTCCTCTGCAGAATAAATTTACATAGCTATTATATTGCTATGTATACCGTTGCTCTCGTGTCATTTCGATAGCGAGTCTCCAAATGGCTTATGAATGCATCACGACATCTTAAACTTAACACAAGATAAATCCTTGTCATCATGTTATTATTTGGCGATGTAGAGCGCACCACAACCAAGATGACCATCGTAGGTCAACATTATTGGAATATTCATGATGGGTTCTGCATTCTCTAATACCAAGTTCCATCCACTTACCACAATTAGAAATAATCACTCCACCAACGTTTAAAAATGCAGGAAGAATTTTGCAAAATTTTCACACATACTATAGATTAAATTCAGCCCTTATCTTGATGCCATGCCAATCCCTATTATTTCGCCTTAGCCCATCATGCTTTCAACGAATTTTCCTAATTTTTTTCCTGACTACACATTTAATCTTTGAGAAATATGCTTGTCTTGTACAAGAATAGGTTACGAAGCCATGGAATGAAAAGAGCGCCATACCACTAAAGTACAAATTGCATTCACCTAATAAATTGCTCTTGTCAGTAATTGATTTCCATTCTTTTTTCTCTTTCTAGTCGTTTTCTTGGTGGCAGTTATTTCCTGCACATTCGCAAGTCCTCATCTGGTAAGTGCAATTCAAAAGATGCATACGCTCTTCCGGTTATACATGCGATCCTTAATGTTACACTTTTGAACTTAATGCTACCAGCTATCAACAACAGCATTTTAATTTTGCGTAATGTAAATAGTCAGAGCTAGCGGTTTCGTCAAAAAGAAGCTAAATGTAGATGCATAAATGAAAGTTACAGTCACGTCGAATTTGTATTTTAGTATTCAGAAGTGCAAATTAAATCAGAATCATACTTAAATAAAATGAAATCATGGAAATTTCATAATAAAACAAAATAACACTGTAACTTTAACATTAAGCAACTCGACTATGTTTTCACATTGTGATTTTAATCAAAATATAAGAAAAAATTATATTTTAACCAAATATAAAAAAATGAAAACCACACATCGTTAAAATAAATTAAATTTCAACAGAATCGACTGAAAAGTTCACTAAAAAATGTTGTTCAATTACGTTTTCACGCATTCTGTGAACATGTTTTACATAATTGATTAGCGGTTTTAAAATATTTATGTACTTTGCATTTGATGTTCCAAAAAAAGCACTTCAGTTTTTGCAAAACATTTTGAGACAATCAATATCTGTTGAGTACAGGCATGACTCTAATGGCGATATACTTATAATGGCAAATAGCTAAAAGCAACATGAATTTTAAATCTTTCAGCGTTATGACTGATAAAATCATCTTTTTCTCGTTATCTCAAATACTCATATAATATTAATGGTCTAAGATTTCACAAATGCATTCAACGTCCAGATTAAATGTTTAAGCACTAAATAATTTTGCATTAAATGAAACCAAAGGTTCGTCGTCAAGCCGAACCAGCAGAAGGTGCTGCCCCTCCTGCAGACGCACCAGCAGCAGACCCACCCGCACCCGCGGCCCCTGCAGGAGCAGCGCCACCAGCCCCAGCCGCCGCTGCAGCTCCAGCAGCTCGACCTGCACCAAGCGGAAGAGTTGCTCCACCAGCTGCAGCAGCTCCTGCAGGTCCATCAGTCTTCACCCTTCCTGATGGAGCTGGACTCGTGATTGGTCAAATCAACAGTGGATTCACTTGTGAAGGCAAAATCTATGGATATTATGCTGATACCAATAACGATTGGTAAGTTTGTTTAACATCTCGTCCCTAATCATAGTTGAAATATTTTACCATCGCTTGTTTGCATTTGGAATTCACCCTTACACCTTAGTAATGACCAGTTCCCTTTCATTTAAATTCAATCTTTGTTCGCTTTATATTTTCGTCAATATCGTAAATCATTAATGTCTGTTCATGAGCCAATTGTCAATACATTTATCCCTTCTAAAAAGGATAGCATAAATAACAAATCAAACTCAGAGCTTACGTCAGGGAACAACAAACTTTCTCAAGCGCTTGAATAACATGTTCATTTTAAGCTGATTGTGTTTTATATGAATGGTAGTCTGCTGCCACCAAAATGCATTGTAATCCTCTTGCTGTTCATCCCTAAAGATGTTCACAATGGTTTGGTAGCGAATTTGGAAAAGCAAGTCTGCTACCAAGGTAGATAGCATAGACCAGATCAGCACAGAAACGAACATTGTCTTGCAGCTTATGTATTTAACAGTATAATGCTCTCGAACGAGAAATCATTAATTACTTTAAGTAATGTAAGAAGCTTACGTGAAACATTATGTTGTGTAATGAAGAAATGACATCCTTACAGGAAACAGAAATATTTACAAGTACATTACATTAAGTTTAGAAATAAGAACTTATTTTATTCAAAAAGTGACTATAGGCATTCACATAATCAGTTTCAGAAAGAAGAAAAATAATTATTTAGAAAATACTTTCCACAATCCATTGTATGATGGCCTTTGCCATCATAATATGTTGGAAACACAAGTATTAATAACAATGTTTTCTTTACTCCTAAATAGCCGAATCTTCCACGTTTGCGTTCCAGTTCTGGATGAACAAGGACAAGCAACTCAACCAGCTCTTATCTTTAGCTTCTTCTGCAACAATGGAACCAAATTCAACCAGGTAATTGCATCTATTTTTTATTGTTAAAACATTCGTAATAATGAAAGTAACTTGTATAATGATATCCTGGAACAATACTAAAAAATCACTAAACCAACATGCAGATAATTTAGTGCATAGAAGCAACCCCTGTACTTCATCTAACTCAACTAATAGATGTTTCAAGAATAATGTGATAGTTTGCTAATCCAATATATTTGTTGAACATTTCAGGAGGCTTTAGTATGCGACTTTGAGGCCAATGTTGACTGCTCGCTCGCCGAAGGATTTTATTCCGTAAATCAGGAATTCGGAAAGATCCCTGAAGGATCCCAGGGTCGTGCTGCTGCCGCACCAGCCCCAGCTGCACCAGCTGCACCAGCTCCAGCGGCTCCAGCGGCTAGACCTGCAGCAGCCCCAGCGGCAAGACCTGCAGCAGCACCAGCAGCGTCGGCACCAGCACCAGCTGCACCAGCACCTGATGCTGGAGCGCCAGCACCAGCCGGAGAAGAAGCCCCAGCAGCCGCTTAGTTTTGCCAGTGAAACTCCGATACGACTTCCATTCGGTGATCTCTGATTTCAGATGAATTTTCAATGACCATGACAGAAACTCTTACACATCAACGTGTCAACAAACCAGAAAAGCCACATCTTTCGGTGTCAATTCGAAACAGAACAACGGAAATCTCATAGGAAATAGTCACTGAACACCTGCAGGACTGTGAATTTTATAGTGCGATCGATTTTTCTACAATAATAATGGAATGTACATAGATATCAATTTCTGTTATCAACGAGCGTCAATTTCAATCTACATAGAATCTGTCTTAGATGGCTGTGGTTTTTTCTCTTTGCAAAATAGACCAAATGTTATTTGCATATAGGGTTTCAGCTCAAGGGTTATTGTTTACGTCGTACACAGCATTGCAACCTGTTAGCACCATTACGAAAGTGTTTCAGATGTAAATAAATGCTATGTTCTTATCAAATCTGATGTGGAAGAAGTGTTTTGCGTCGATAGCGTCCATTTGGAATGACAAATTTATTAAAAAAAAAATAATAATTTAACATAACGATCTTGTGTTTTAAATTTACATTAATCCAGCTTAATGGAAAAAATCAAAGCTTAAAAATAAGCAAAGATTTTATTTCGTGACTTTTACAATGAGAAAATATTCAAATATGATATTTAATTTGCTACAGTATTATTTACTACTGATGATGTCTGTCGTGATTGATCGTGACATTTCCTAATAAAAATGCTTTCATTTGTAAATGGAATTTATGACTATATTAAATTATTTATCGTCGCAAAAGCACTTGCAAATCAACACAAAAGTCGTGCAGATTTTCATTTTCCTAATGGTATAACAAGTAAACTGCCAATGAATGAATAAATCATGACCAAATAGCCGCGTTGTCAAACAGCACAAAACCAAGTTTGTCAATATTTTTTCCGGTTAACTTCACTTAAAAATCGCAAACATTGGCTGCATTTCTATTTAGTCATGATATATTATTTGTTTATACACAAACTGCATTTTTCTGGGAGTTTTGGGAGCAAATACAATTAATGTAATTTTCTGTACAGTTGATGTGCGTAGATTAGGTTAACGGAATTTAAGCTAAACCTGTATGCCTCTCTTGATTTGTTTTGGGTTGGGCTTTTGCATGACGCCATGCTTCGCTAATAACAACAACAAAAAATACAGTGAAAATATTTGTAAAAACGGAAATATTAAAAATAAAAGGCTAATTGTAATAAACAGATTTAATACTGATTATTCGATGGAATTATAATTATGGAATATATTTACCCCCCTGCCACAAGGCATTCTTATGCTGATTGCAGGGTAATAAATTGAATTGAATTGGAAACTCCCAATTGAATCCATTCGAAATTTATATCGAAATGGCCAACCTGTTTCCTAAAGGAACAAAATGGTGGAAATATCAAGACGTCATGGTTTTGTGTGTTCTTGTCTGCATGCACCATGATCGACTTGCATCAATATTAAGTTTAGAAATTAAAGATGTTGGCTATCGGTATTTTACACTTGTATATAAATATCCATGACAATGTAACATCTAAAATAGAATATGGAATCTTAAAGTAATTAGCCTTATGCATATTATAGTCATATGGGTTTGGAATACTAATATATTCGATATCGATATGCAATAAGGGCTTCACATCCACTCTAACCCCTGTCTATAAAGGAGGGAACAAAGTTTCAAATAAAAAAAAAAAAAAAAAAAAACCCTGTCTATGTTACCACTAAAAATTTTCGTTACATTATTTGCTTTGTATGGGCTTGCTAGCGTCGTTCGCCATAATTAAAAATTAATATTATCCTATTAAATGAGCATATATGGCAAAACAACGCCAACATTTTAACAGGGCTTAAGAAAAAACATGGAAACATTAATCCTGGTTTACAAAATGATGCCATTCAAAATATTAGATATCACATTTTGAAACTTTATTTTAAAATTTCCAAGATGAAAATAGGTACAAAATAAGGTGACTGAATTAAAATAAAAAAACTAATGAGGTCTGATGGTGCATTCCAGTATGGAATTTGTACTAGGATATACATTTCTCCTTTTTCAGCAAATAGTTCAAAACTCAAAATCGTGTTCACCTTGATTGAAGAGTAAGCCAAGCAACTAGAAAAACCTGCCTCTCTATATCCTTAAGAGATGAATTGCAATGCTTATAAAAATATGGCACATCCTATCACGTGATAATCAACTTTTTCTTCACCTTATGGCTATAAAGAAGCAGCACTGTACTATTACAAAACATTTAGCCAAGCCAACCGGTTCCGCATGCTGATAACTACAATTTCTCTTGGATCTTTACTGAAACTTACCATCGCCAACATGAAAACATTCCTCTCTGGTAAGTAGGTCATGTTTTCTGCTTTATAGGTTACCACCAGAAAAACGCAAACAATGATATTGAAATTAAGCGGCTAGACTCCTCGTTCATAGATTCATCAAGTCGTTATCATTTATAATTGCTCATTGTTAATTTTATTCCTAATTTAAAATTGGGTCTTCCATTGCATCGCCTAGTTTTTTTCCTGAGATTTTATGCAAACTAACAATACTAAAATAATTAAAGTTATGTGAGGATAAAATCAGCCAAACGCCAGCAACAATATTGCTGAGACTAGGCGATATTGAGATTATGCTAATGATCATACATAAAATTAAAACCCTTTATTCTTACCTTAGAAACTGTATACAAGTTTTTTTTAATATATATATATATATATATCAGTCCAGATTCTTAATATTCCAACTCTCCTGGTGCTAAGTATCTTGCGCAAATGATCTGAACATGCCAACATTAAAAATCTCAATTATCTTTAAAGACTATTATTCACAAATTACATAAAGTTAGAATATATAAGGCTATTATGAAAAAATCTGTTTCATTATCTGCGGCTTGAAGCACAATATTTTTTATGAATACTCGGCAGTACTTAATGGTGCGTTTAATCAACTTTCTAGTACACATTAATAGTTAATAACTTATATCTACCAGTATAAAAACAAGCTACTGAGTACTTAGCGCATTTTGTTTAAAATATGACTATATCTCGAGAGGCTTATACTAATTTTAGAATTAGCTAAGAAAGGTGTGATAACATTATAATGTGATATTAAAATACTGCTATATTAAAACTCTAAAATGTTGTTCTAAATATGTTATCTTTTGAATATTTGCAGGCTTTATTATCGTTACAACTGTCTGTGTAAGTAATTCATATTTCCCATTTCATTAAAATTGTGTTGCCATTCCTAGATTAATCTTCAATGGCGAATTACAACTTTTTACATTAATACAGTAGAAGGACCTGGGGCCCATATGGGCTCATACACACCATAGTATTAGCCGTTGTTACATCACAAGTATTTTAGGTTTATTGGATATTAGTGTGAAACTCGTTAGGCAGCAATGGTGAATTGAACTCATGATTGACAGTTAGTAATTACCACCATCTACCCTGTAAACAACACAGTGCAGCACTGTATAAGCAAATCCTATCATCATGCCCCAGCAATTATTGATTTCACGCAAATTTAATCGCAGTTTTCTGCACGTTCATTATACTGTATAGTTGAAAGTTGAGCTTTCAACATGTATACATTGCCTGGATTTCACCAGTACAAGCAAATATCAAGTGACGTCATTGTAAAACCACAAACAATACAAACCAAAAGGCTTTTCAATGTTATTATCTGCATATTTACGTAACATAGGGCCATGTGTTTAATTAATGAAATTTGCATTTGGTTTATTAATGTTATTAGCTTAGACTCCAAAAAGAATTTGTACTTGGAGGTTTATTCGCCCTGACATAATTAATAAGAATTAACGTGTACGTCCGTTAATAATTTCATTACTTTAACAGGCACAGTTTCTACCCAGTTTTGATCTTCCTGATGGAGCGCAACTAATTATTGCTGGAGGATATAATCCTGGATTTTCTTGCGAAGGCCGAATCTATGGATATTATGCTGACCAGGGAAATGACTGTTCTGGTATATTGTAATTCTAAATTACAACAGTTGCAATTACATTTATCAACGAAGCCTTATTGTGTTTAATATTACAGGAATCTTATTTTAGTGTTCCACATTTGTGCTCCTATTGCAACTGCTGATGGAAAGATTGTACAGACGCTGCATTATCCATTCTTATGTGGCAACCAAACTGTGTTCAATCAGGTCATATTTTCTATTTAAAAGTAATTTGGAGCATTTATAGATGTATTGCAAACATATTAATAAATGGTATGCTTTTTATTACAGGAATTTCTTATCTGTGATAATGCTGAAAATGTGGATTGTGCTAAAGCCACGGAATACTATGCCAAAAATATAGATTTTAGCAAGATACCACCTCAAAACTGACTTGAAGTCATTAATTATACTTTGGCTAAAAAACACAACATTTTCTTTTTTGCTTGTTATTGATGAAATTGTTTTACTCATTTTTGCTGCATGGCTTAAATTACACTCTCATGATTGGCAGCCGATAAATTAATTAAAATGTTGGGTGGGGCGTACGTCCATGTATATATCCCACATTATATCAATTCGAAACGGAAAGTAAATTGAATGTGAAGATAAAATTACTAAATTGATGTAATTGATCATAACGAAAATAATTAGGCTGTGCATTTAATTTGTCTGATATTCATGTTAAATGTGAATTAGCAGAGCTATAGATGAGAGCTAGGCTATTAAGTTTCTTTAATAATTTAATTGGGATGCAGTATTTAATTTCATGAAACATAAATTCGCCTTCAGCTATTGATTGCAGATCATTTTTTGACAATGGCACTAATGAAAACGAAAGTTTTCAGTAGTTTTTAATAATGTTTTACCTTGGCTATAACAAAATTCATTGTTGGTATATTAAATTTGAATTTACATTTTCGTTCGCCTGTACCAAATATTAGGTCAAAAACTTGCTTTTATTGAACCAATTCAGTTTGTATAACTACCATTTTCGTATTGTATTGAACATAACTATCTGAATGTCAGTATTTATTTAGAATATGATGATCTCGAGAATTAAATGCAAAAATAGTGTAACCATTTAAATCATAATGGAAAAGGACACGTACACTGTACTAACATTGCTTTCAATCTCGCTCTCTACTGTATATGCCAAAACTACTACAATGTCGTATACCACATTTTTTTTTAATGTATCTAGAAACAAGTAAGCATGACTTTGACTGTTTCATTTTTCTTAAAATGGTTACGCTTGCATGTGCATACTATTTGTAAATGTACATTTATGTTGTTATTAAAGAGTTTATCCTGTTTCTTATGAGCATACATTATTTTTCAGCACAACCAACATTTGCACAGTTCTATATTACAATTTTTTGTCCGTGATACTTTTGGTTCTAGTTTACAAGAAATAAAACCCTTTATATTAGAGTCTAACATCGCTATAACACAGCTAATTTGCAAAATGTCTGAAAACCTCGAAGTGAGTCGAAGTTATGACAGGGTTTTTTGTGTGCTAAATTTCAATCAATGCATAGTCATTATGTACATTGTACAATAATTTAATCACATTTTTTTTACCTGGAAAGCAGGTTACTTTTAATTTTCTTCCACTGTTAACAGGTAGGTAAGATAATTATACGAGTATGCCACACTATACGTGTGAAAATGTATCGTAACCAAATGTATGAAATGTTCAACTGTCAATTAGCATAAAGTAATAGCTGCTTTTATGGTAATTCATAGGTATCAATTATGTGTAATTATATTAAAAGGAACGTTAACAAATAATTACTGTAATTACATTCCCAGGTCAAACCAAACGAACGTAAAAATAATCAGTGGTGGGAGACCGATAACTATCACAAATGTAATATTGTGTCAGTTATTTGTGACCAACAAGTGTTGAAGCATATATACAATGCATGCTTCTATAGCTAGCACAAACATCTCGGACATAGAAATATTGAACAAAAAATGTCGAGTGACAATTGCAGGATATCCTATTATGTGACTGGTCATATTAACTAACTGTCGATTAAGGGGAGCATGAAAATTATTTGGTCCTAATAAGCGGATGGTCTTAATGCCCAGTTGTCCCAATATCCGGAATGCGCTATATTTATCAATTAGTTTTGCAATGTTACCGATAAGCTTCTTAGCCATAATCATTGAATACCATTCCGAAATCCCAAAAATCGCATGCCTGAACAGCTATTGAATTAGGTTTTTTAATAAAAACGCATTGACATTTATCATTAACTCAAATGAACAACACATCAGCATTCTTAAAATTGTAGGGTACTGTGAAATGTTCTCACATATAGGGTCAGTGAGATCGATTTTAATGCTAGTCTCGTACAAGTAGTCTAGTCCTAGTACTACAGTAAATTCTTGTTTTTTGCACCAAATAACTGCAGTAAACAACACTTCATTAACTTTTAGAAAGATAAAAATGCTTTCAGGGAAACATTCGCTGTCGTTTAATCACCGTTCATGACCCATCTACTGTAGCCTCCTCACACAAAAGAATGTAATATATGCTATGCACATACATTTTAGACATTTATATACATAATGTATATTTAGTTTCTGTCATAACATGCATTTTGGAACATTTCTTACAACTTGGTATTTCCATCATCTTTTGCCGACAATCCAGCCTCAATTCTTTTTGGAAAGGGCTTATAAACCTACAATTTTTAAAGTTTTAACACAGAAAAACGAACGCTGAATAATGTATAAAGATAAGCGTTTACTGCAACCGTCTTTAAACTGGAATATATTATATTATCAAGGCTTACAATTTATATCGTGATATAATCTGTAATTATGCATTTTAATTCTTTTTGCATTAAATTTACGTTAGAAATCCGGCATAGATATTTGAATATTAATTGATTTGCTGGAGGCAATGCTATCTACGCTCGTATAAACTTAATGGATTAATAAAGCATCATTATCTATCATCAAAGAGCATTCAGTCATTAAAACCATAATAACATACTTTGTAATGCCATATGGAACTGACGTCATTTCACTATAAAGTTAACAACAAATAAAGTTAAATAGTAGGAAAATCGTTAAAATTCCTAGCCTTATAAGTTGAAATATGTAGTCTAGAAAACAACAGATCGAGGCAGAAATTTTAATTTGTATATCTTACAAACTTTGAAAAAGAAATGGCAGCATTACTTAATTATTATTATGAAAAAATATATTTTCAGCTTTTAATTAAAAACAATATTTTGGTTGTATGATAAGGTTTATCAAAAGATAAATCGAACGTTTATAAGGTCTAGCTAATAAATTTAATGCTCATGTAATTCAAATTAGTTAAAGATAGAGAAATTATTCTATTGCGTAGAGAATTACTGTCAACGTAAGCTGCAATGCTTACAATTTTACAGCCTATTAAATATCAGGTGTTTGTTAATTTGGCTAGAATTAATAGGAATGTCGCACGTTTATGATGTAAAGTCCTTGACAATCTAGGTAAGCAAAGTAGTCATGCCTGTTACCATGACACATTAGCATACAAACTTAGATAAACTGTGCAAGCGTCGTAAATGTCCTATTGACGGTGATTTACTTGGGCTTTTTAGGCCAACTGGCATATAGTATGATAACTGCAAATGGTGTTTGGAATATCAAGCACAATCGTTGAACATTAATTCCTTGAACTATGTACAATCTTACATATAATCACTGTTTAGGGTTAATTTAAACCAACGATTTCTGACTTTCAATCAACTTCATGCAGTCAGTGTCGTCACATAGAATCATATTTCCATTTCTCAAAATGTGAGAAATAAGTTAGCTTTTGCATTTTTTCCTATAGCCATTAACAATCACACTGTGTACAACAATTCGATTTTTCTCAGAATTCGATACAGGTCTTCAAACCACTCTTTGACACCAATGCATTTTAAACAAGGCAATTACCCTCAAACTTGACAAAAAAATACACAGCATCAGTGAAACCGAAACAACGCACAATTAACCTTTGAATTTATTTATTTAAAGTTCGTCTTTTGAGTAAAAACAAACGTATACAGAAGCTCTTCGAGGAGGCGGGTCGTGGCAAAAAGTGCTTGTTTTCGGATGTTGATGTTAAATGTAAAACTGGTAAATCGACCTAATGTAGTCCAACAGTTATGTGTTAAAAAAAACTAATTTTATAGTATTACAAACTATTTTCAATAATTCCAGTATCAAACAACAACTTTATTTTAGTATATTACATTATATACCAGTGTTTTTCAACCTTAATCAACTAACGACAGACAAAATTCTCTTAAAGTTCTCGCGACTCAGGAGACATTTTCTCATTTTTTAGTAAAATAAAGACAAATCACGTTTTCAATAAAATAAAATGATCTTACGTGAAAATTTTTAATGCATTTTAATCACTATTATTGTGTAAAAGTAATTTTTGTACCTTCTCTTAAACTTCCGGGGGCACAGGTACAGACCTTTCACGACACACTGGTTGAAAAACGCTGTTCTACGCACAGTATTTATAAGTTAATACATTTATCGTTACTTCTTTCTTGTACTTCTATCTTTACTAATTTAAATACATGTGCATTTTTTGGGGAAAATAATATTTGCATGTACGATGAGAGCGCATTAAAAACAAATATGAACAAATCTGCGATCTTGGGAGTATTAATTTTGAAAAAGATACATTAAGGCACAATTTTACGAGCACAATATTGCTCTAGCTAGAGCAATTAAGTTGATGAACATATCTACCCAATATCTCTATTCTGTCGAGTATATCAGCCGAGTTTTGTTAATTGACCGTGCTATTTCCCCCTGCATTAAAACACAAGCAATGGCACATATCAAGATTTTATGAACTCGTGCCAAGTACTCATGCAATGCAAGGCATTTTTTTCATTCCGGGAAAGTCGTCAAATTCAATCATGGGGGCATAGTAACATCTCGGTTCCACTTCTACTAACTGTTTTTAGGATACTATCGTGTGGTGAAAGATTTGTTTCTGTTTTTATTTTCCATACCAGGAGGTATACTCATCTTTATGGCTGCGTACCATAAAATAAATATTTCATAAAAAGTCAGTCCACGTAGGCAAGTAAGGCCTTAAAAATTCCTATAGATGCATTAGAAGGTCTCAGCATTTTCTTTTTATTTAGGAATATTCTTATAGGTTAATTACATATGCCACCCATTTGCCTATTTTACCCCTCATTTTATTCATGAAAACACACTCCACACGTCCAAACTGCTGTTTTCAAAAGTATATAAATATGGAAAGAACAAATAATTGACCAGTTGATATCTTGCAGTAGAAGAGCTTACAGTATTAATAGGAACTTTCATCGTCTAATTCTACCGCTACTTTACTTAACATGGGATATATTGCAGTTGGTGCGTATACTTTTATCTGAAACTATGTATTTGTAATCGATTTTACAATATTTACACTTTAACAAGAATCTATAGCTTGGACAAGATCCATTTACAAAAGTATTTCATAGAGAATCTCTGTATATCTGAGATAGCAGTTCTAACATACATGTAGTTCTCAAACAAACAAATACAGAACAAGGATTGTCGAAGTTATTTAATCCCTAGAGAAATAAAGGATATGGCGAACAAAACAGAGTTGTCACACATCGTCCATACGACTTTTGTAAGTTGTCAGTCACACTGTTCAATTACTATCACAGCTACCTAAGTGTATCACTTTTACAAACACGCTCATGCATATGATAATTTTTAAAACTATCATGACACAATATGAAAGTGGTGGGAGAATATATACAAATTTGTGTAATGTAAATTCAGTTATGGCCCCATTTGAATCGAGGAAAGTGTGTTGATCTATAACTCAGGGAAAAGCAAATTTTTCTCTATTTCTTAAAGAACAATTTAATAATACTGTAATATCGTTTATACAGTTGTTTACAATTGATTCTACTGCTTTTCAGTAAGCAGTTTAACTCGCAGTTAATCTTGCAATTAAAATTTCAAATCAGTTGTTTTTCGCTCTTGTAGCTACTTTATTGGCCGTTTGTTTTAGCTTGGTGAGTACATAAAAGTTTTATAGACATGCATTAAAGAAATTCGATAAATATTGCATGTAATAATTTTATTTTTCGTTGTCGTTTTTAAGGGACATGGTCAAAATGTTAATTCAATCCCGTTGCCAGCTGGATCCGAATTAATTTTACGAACTCCGTATAGTGCAGCATTCAGTTGTGAGGGTCGCAAATATGGCTACTATGCAGATCAGGATAATGGCTGGTATCGTAACCGACAAATTTTCAATTTTTATGCTAGAATTTATCCAACTTTCCAATATACTGATAGCAGAATTTGTTTTCAGCGTGGTCTTCCACGTGTGTGTTCCCTTGGAGGTTGAAGGTGGAAATATCATAGAAACTTTTCAGTATTCGTTCTTCTGCGCAAACCAAACCGTTTTTAACCAGGTCAGTAAATGTCCAAAATACCCGTTTAAACAAGTGATTTACCTGCAGTGAATCGGGTTAATGCCCCCGTTTTAACATATTTACAAGGCAATTATTGTTGTTATAGCATTTTGATGTAATATAGGAAACGTTGGCAGATACTCTCTATAGTACCTAGATTCACATTAATTTTGATCATATAAATATCTACAATTTTTCACCGCGTTAATATCACCTTGAAATTTCAAACCTGGCAGTGATAAGAAAACATCAGCGCTTTTTTAAATATAAAAAAACATCTCAATATTATCTCGTATTTCTATATATCGATTGAAATTTAAGCTGCTATGTATTTTTCCTCCTTTCAAACTGCATCATTTTAACGTTATAATGTGCATGTATTCAAGCGCCATAGTCATTTGCAAGGTATTGCTTAAAAGAGTAAAAATAGGACAACTTTAGGTCAAGTGAAACCCCATTGGACGCTTCAGTTGTTCCCATTTCACTTCCACCTTGCCACAAGTAATTCACGCCTTCATATGTTACACGAAGCTACAAATTTTGACTTCCTCAACATTGCATTCAAGTGCTAATTATTTTTTTCTTAACTTTCTCAAAAAAACAACCAACAATATAAAATAATCATTCAGGACGTCTGTGGGAGGTCTATAGCGGTCTGTATAAAGCGGCAATATACTTGTATTTAAAAATAAATTACGAGTAATTAAACAACTCTACTGGCACCTACATTAAAGTTCAAATTAGTTTAATTTCGAAAAACAATCCTCTGTGTTCGGTATCTTCTAAGATACCTTTTTTCAAACTCATGATTCTACCTAAATAATTAATCTCTTTCATTAGGAGCATCTAACATGTGATCATCCGAGTGAAGTTGACTGTTCGGTTGCCAATTCGCTATACAGTGTGAACGACAATTTCTTCATTGTGCCACCACCACCTACAAGTTAAATTTTTACAGGAAATCTAAACCCATCGGTAACATTCTGAAGAAACCAGAGTATCAGCACGGTCGTTGTGTGCAATATAGTAAATTGCAAAACTAAAATTTCTTGCGTAACTGAAATAAGAAGTTACTAAAGCAAGTTTTTAAAAACGTTATCTGTGCAATTATAAACACTTTATTCTGTATATAATAAACGTGTTGCTCTTATTGTGAAAGGTAATTTTAAAGTTAAAATGGAATATGATCTAAAAGTATTGTCAAGTATGATACCATAATGGATAGATTGACATTATGGTAAAGATGCCAACGATGAAATATATAACACTATCGAAAATGTATTGACTATCAATAATGTATAAATAATATACATATAATAATCCCTCTGCAGATATACAGAAATCTCTACTATCCTAGATGTTCATGGACAAAGTTGACAAGGGCGTGCAAGTTTGCGAAATGTTATTTTTTGCTATATATAGTTTTTCATATTTTATCATGCATGCTATCATTCATATTCAGACATCATATGGCAGACATTATTGCGCATATTTCTATACCAGCGATGTTTATACGAGAAATAAACCTTCAAATCGTGCCGCAAATGTGTAGTTATTAAAGCTGATATACTAAAATCTATTGCTGAAATGTATGTATTTTGTAATAAATATTATATACTATATGTTAAAAAATGACTTTCCTCAATACTAAATTATCATGCCAGCACATATCATTAGCTTCAAATACCTCAACAGGGAAATCAAATCTGCTTATTTCAAGTTTCATTTTGAATTTCATATTTATACATTTTGTTACCAAATAAAACGAATAAAAGCAAATATTGCAAGAAATGCAACAGCGAGAATATACCAATTTGAAATGTAAAATTTTAAATCTTCAGAATTTCGCAAATGAAAATGAAACCAAGTAAAAGATAAATATCAAGTTAAACCAAGTTAAAAGAAAAGGTGGGAATTTTACCCTTCATAAAATACCATTAGTGGGAATTTCCATACTCCTTTTATCTACTAACCTAGTGACAATAATTCCAGGCGGGGAAAAAAAATGGCGACAGCACCTGAATTTGTATTCCAAGAAATAAGGTCTACCAAGCCTTCAGGGTGAAAAAATTAGGGTCATTTAAGTACTTTATGCTAGCTCATCCCAGTACTTGACAGAAGTGTTTCTATTAATATAAAGAAACATCTATACAGTATTAATGAAAACATCGACAAGAGTGAATTGCACGACAGAGTTCACCTAAATTCCTATTAAATAAAAGTATGGGAAATGTTTTTATTTCATAAAGTTAAAAATGTTTTCCCAGTTGTAAATGCCACATCTGGACCTACATAGTTTAACACCAATGTGGTGTCAACAACGGGAAGCATGGATAATGTAGGAAGTTGAATTGTAAAATGAAATCCAGACAACCTAAAATCTCTGAATCAACAATTAGAAATTAAACGGCTTCTTGTGAAAAATAATCAAAGAAAACCTTAATTTTTATTTCCCTCCATTTTGTTTTTCTTATATTGTGCTAAATAAACTGTTGCCCCGATTAAGCGGAATCCATGAAAACCATGAAAAAACATCTGAAACCTTTTGAGTAAACTATCTGACGAAATTAACAGAAGTTTGACATTATAGGCTCATATAGGCTTTCAAACTAAACTAAACGAAAGCACTTAAATTACAACAACAAAAATAAAATAAATAAAAAAATGCAAAAACATGTTTAAAATTAATTATTAGTTATAGAGTTTCGCTGCTATAATACAATTCAATTATGCTGTTACATTTAATTTGATATTTACTGCAATCTCTTCTGCATTCCTGGCAATATCCAGACATTAAGTTGACGCCATATTAGTTTCTACTTAATAGACAAGGGTTTTATTGGTGGCTACTTACAGACTGGGGTTTAAAATTGTTAAAGAATAATTACCTCTAATTGATCATTCATCTTAAGTTTTATGAACGCATACCATCTATTTTAGGTAAAAGCCCATAAACATTCAAGGTCAGAAAGACCCAACCTGCAAAATTTCCAATGAAAATCTGTGTTCAACTGGGCCCATTAACAGGAAACTCCTGAATGGCTCTGCTTTGTTTTAGTCCCTGTATATAAACAGCCCCAAACCGAGCGAGATGATCTTGACATCAGGAATTTGAAGAGTACCGTTGGTAAGGTCACATTTGAATATAGACGACTTTTTTATTTTAATATTTTCCTAGTGTACAATTTGCATTTAGAATAATTTTTTGACGGCCAAAATTAATGGATGGGAAAGTTAATGGTTCATGGCATTACGGAAAATTTCCACATATATTCATATAATGCAAATGTAATTTTGATTTTATTTAAATTTCTCGCTTTTCCTAAACACAACTATTAATTTACTGCAACAGGTAATATCATGCTAGATATAAACTTGCGGTTGTTGCCCATATCAGAAGTATAATTTATATAAGAATGACCATGATGTACAATATGGTTTAGAGTCATTAAAATACTTATACATGGCCCCAGTATTTCAAATCCATCGTAATTTGGTTAAACATGCAGATATGCACAAAATCATTAGACGAAACTAAATGAATGTATATCACCTCTCATATTGATATTTTTAATTTCAGCTTATAAATTCTTTCATATACAACAAAAATGAAATATTGTGCCCTCAGTGAGTTTTCCTCTTTTTATTTAACCAATCTTTATCATAATTCCTTTAAATTATAAGTATTTAATTTATCTTTAGTTGCTGCTTGCGTGATGGCTGTCGTTCTGGTAAGACTAACAGAATGCAATATCTTACTGTAAAATAGGATGAAATATTTTCAAATTAACTATATTTTTAAAGTGCCAAGATCAAATAAGATTCAACAGGATACCATTGCCAGATGGCATTGATTTAATCGTGGGTGAGATTATATCCGGATTTTCATGCAACGGTCGTGATTATGGTTACTACGCTGATGTCCCCAACAACTGGTACTTTTAAAATGAACCACTTCCTCTACAGAGAAAGTCATTCACTTTTATTACATTTATTTCCAATCTCACGCACATCATTGCCAATGAAATGTTTTACTTCTAATGAAATTTCAATTTTATTACTGAGTAATTTCAATTTCAATTTTATTACCGAGTAATTTCAATTTCAATTTTATCACTGACTAATTTTAATTAAACTCATCTGATCAGTACTGATGCGTTGAATTGGCAAATTACAACCCACAAAGCATTACGAGTAAAAGTGGATTTTAATACAATGTATGATGTTTTAATTTAAGCACAATTTTCCATGTCTGCCAGCCAGGATTAGATGACAACGGCAAACCTAAATTTGATCAATTTGCATTTTTCTGCTCCAACCTAACCAAATTCAACCAGGTAATTTTCCCATTGTGCCAAACGTTTCATGCCTGAAGTAATGTAAATATTTTTCATTATGTGCCGTGTTATTATTTGTGTTTCTTATTGCTTGTTTCTGTATTATTTAAATTCTAGCTCACACTAAGCTGCGATCACTCCGAAAATGTTGCGTGTGCAGATTCAGAATCCTACTACGAAATCAACCAATTCTTTGGAATTACCGAGAAGCCGCTCCAAACTGCACTACCTCCGCAATAATAACAGAACTGTTCTGTCAACCTTTACCCTTTAAAAGTTTAATCAAGGAAGCTACTGTATATTGCTATTGAAAGAGACGTGATTTTGAAATGAGCCACAAAATGTACTTTTTACTCAGCCGTGTGCAATGTTATGTAAAAACTTTCTAGTTAATGCATGAGTTTGCTATACATACTTTGTAATAAACAACAATACTTACTGTAATTATTTGTATGGCCTATTATTCAATAGTATTAATTTAACAATGTGACTGGAGCAATTTATTATTGCATTTTAAATTGTTAGTTGATATATTAATAATAATATGCATTAAAGCTGAAATAAAGATACTATATACTGTATAATTGATTTCAACAGTATTGTGTCCTGCACTGAAATGTGACCACATACCACATGACCTCGTATAGTACTACGTTAAGGGGCAATTAAAAAAAAAACGTCCCCCACCTCCTGTCCACATGTACATTTGAGCCCAGACCCCTCCTCCTCCCTCATGGACGTCATCAATTTTTTTTAAAAGTAGGATTAAAGTAGGATGTCCAGAGATTTTTTTTGGAAAATACAAATACCCATTCTACATTTTTAAGTACCCGCCTCGCTACCAATTCCACGACATTTTTCCAGATTTTTCTGATTTACTGAAATTTCCTGACCGCGAAAGAAAATTACAGAATAAAATTGGTGTTTAAAAAGTTAGGCATTATTCAAAGTAAAAATTCAAGTACGTTTTAGATTAAGGACACATTTCTTCTGGTGTCCAGTCCCCCTTTTCAATGACCTTTAAAACTTAATTAAAGAAAAAATCAAAAACTGAAAAATACCATCATTAGTGGACGTTTATAAAGGTTACCCCTTCCCTCCTCTCTGTCCACATGGTGTCCACATGCCAGCAGACCCCCACCCTCCCCTTCTTGAGGACGTGATTTTTGAATGGCCCCTAAGTGCGATTCCATTGATCACAGCGTAATATTATTATGTTCTTGCAAATTTGGTCCTAATAATTAAGCGTATTGTCCGTACTCATTATCCGAAATGCACAGTCTGTTGAATCAATGATTCACTGGTATGAAAAGATAGGAATGATGTTATTTCATTATGATACGTAAATAATCAATACAAGAGTATATTCATTCAGTATTGCAAAGCTAAAGTGTTAAGCAAATACTAAATTTTTAGACTTCGAAAATGAATAAAATATATATTCGACATTTCAAGTAATCTCTAAATAAAACAGAACTGTAAAAATTGCCAGAAAATGTTATAAGTTTGCGAAGAGATTTAGGTTGAAACTTAAATGCCTAAAGAGGGCTAAGAAAATAATTCAAAGGGAAAGCCAGAGTACATATTTACACTTAATTGGACGGCTACAAATGAGGTATTAAATAATCCCATTCATACATACAGTAATGACTCATTGGAGTTTAAAGGATGAGAAGGCTAGCTCATTTTGATATAAGATGTATGATAATATTTTAGGGGTAATTTTCTATAGATACATTACATTATACAACTTAATTATGTTGCACATGAAATGTTATAGAAAGAAAATGAGCAAAAGAAAATGTTTCAGAAAGCCAAATAAAGTAAATCATAAATTAATCAAGACTATAAATAGGCATTGGATAATTTATTTATGCATTGGTATGGATCCCGAAATCGTTACAATCGTAAAAATGTGCATAGTTTCAGGAAAAAGAATATAACCGCGAATGTCTTATTTTTCATAAAGTCATTAACCTTTTCTAAGCAAACATAATAACTGCAATAATTCACAGAGTGGTGAAAAAGTAATTCAAAATATGAAAACATATTTATCAAGTTATTTGAAATAAAATATGAACAAATTAGTGTGTGTTATACAGTCATTAATAAAACTGGAAGCCAATGAACTTCCTATATCCTCTGTAAATTGATTCCACGTAAAATACGTCTTCAGTATACAAAGCCAACTTGGCAAACATTAATAAAGTCGTAAATAAATTCTAATTGTGCGTAGTAGCAAGCATTTATTTGCTTTTCTTTAAGACATAAATAAGGCTTACTATAATAAAGTCAGTATGGAATTTATTAAAACTGACATACTATTAAAATACTAGTATGTAAATCTGTTTTTACATAATAAAGAATTCTTTATCATATACGAAGTAATTGTTTCTACTGCATAAATAATAATCACAATTTAAATAATTATTTTCAATCATGCTAACATGCATTTTTCGAACAACTGTAACTGTCATTGTGAATTAAAACATACATATATGCATGCTTTAGAAAATTTGGTTAGGCATTTTGAATTGTATTTCAT
>JAQGBW010000697.1:0-35858 GCA_034698625.1 Julus scanicus | reverse complement strand
GGCCCATCCCCTGGCGTTGGTGTTTAGCCCTCGTGTTGCAGAAATAGGCCAACGTTAAAAATCAACAAACAAACAAATTGAATTTTAAAAATCATTGCAATTCCAATCCTGGCCGATGCCAGCGGTCGAGTGCTTGCCTCTCGATCCTAAGATGCTGGATTCGCTCCCAGGTCGAGGTTGGTGGGAATTTTTACGGATGGGAGAAATTACATGTAATTCCCTAAGTGGGGGCTCTTTCGGATGAGAGTTTAAACCGAGGTCCGGTGTTGATTATTGCACGTTAAAGAGACCACTCGAGAGGGGATGGAAGTCCCCCTCGTAGGCTAAATTCCCAGGTAGGCGATGAAGGCTCATTCCCTGGCGTTGGTGTTTAGCCCTCGAGTCGCAGAAATAGGCCAACGTTAAAAGAAACTGTCATGTTTATGGTAAAAACCATTTCAGATCCTGTATTTAGCGACTATGCGGGGATTATGAGATTCTTAGGAGTTAAAAGGATACGCAAAATGCCGGGAACCGTCCACGACCTACCCAAAATCGACGCAGTTGTAATTAGTCACAATCACTACGACCACCTGGACAAAAATACGGTGGTGATGCTAAATGCGAGGTAAGCAGCCAGTTCAAAGAAAACCAATTGACATTTCAATTTTGTCAGCTTCACAAATTCACGTCTTGGTCATTTCTAATTTCGCTTTAGATTCGGCTGTGACCTTCATTGGTTCGTTCCTTTTGGAATGGCCCAATGGATGCGAAGCGTAAGATGCACCAATGTGTCGGAGCTGACTTGGTGGGAAGAAGGCAGGATCCCTCTCAACGACGCAACATCATTTGTGTTTACACCTGCCCAGCATTGGTCCAGACGCGCCTTATGTGACAAAAACAAAGTAATTCAAAAACAGGCTTACCTTCTCGGAATTTATGTGAAATAAATGTTCGGCAATCCAAATCCTCTCGTTTTAGAGTCTCTGGGGCAGTTGGTCCATCATTGGTCCACGACACAGGTTCTTCTTTGCAGGAGACTCCGGCTACTGCAGCGGTTTCAAGCAGATAGGCGAGAGATATGGCCCTTTTGATCTGGCGGCCATTCCTATCGGCGCGTACGACCCGAGGTGAAGTTTCATCGTTCTGCAAGTGAAAAATGGTACGATTTACTTCGACAAACATTTATTTTTACCTTTTTGTTGATCTTAATTACAGATGGATACTATCGCCACAGCACGTGGATCCAGAGGGAGCTGTCCAAATCCATTTAGATGTGAAAGCTAAACGGACTATTGGAATTCACTGGGGCACATTTATCTTGAGTGATGAGGTTTGTTTTTAAATAACATATCTGCTGAACAGTGGCGGCTCGTGTATAGGCACTGTGGAACTGCAGCGCCCTCTATCACTTGATAACATTTAATATAATGAGTCCTTATTTTATTTAATTCTTTCTAATCTAATTTATACTTAATCTATTCTTTAATTAACTCTTTTGCCACCCTAAAGCGGTGAGGTTCGCAGCACTGCCGCTCCCGCAGCACCCCCACTAATTTTTCTACGAGCCGCCACTACTGCTGAATGTTAAAAATTACGATTAATTTGGGTTAACTTACCTAAATTATTTTTTCAGCACTACCTTGAACCACCAAAGAAATTCTCAGAGGCTGCACATAAGAAACTACTGGAAAAAAGCGAATGTTTTGTTTTAAGCCACGGTGAAAGCAAATTGATCATTTAATCATGGACAACATAATTTTTTCTTAACTATTTAATAAAATGTATCTGTTCTCCGACCGAGTGCCAAAATAGAACAGGTACATTTTTTTGTGGTGCTCGGATGGCGTTTTTAACTTTCAACGAGTGGTCCCTGATCAATCAAGTCCATCACCGATTAATCGCAAACTTCACGTCAGTTGATACTTGTCATTTAGCACACAGAAAATTATTGGGATTTACAATTAGTGAGGTTTAATTGAAAACGAACATTACCTACCTGAAGATTGCTGGACGACTGTCATTGACTGATGAAAACCAAATAGCACTGCTGTCTTCAATGCTGGAAAAATAAATCTAAAACTACTTGAGATACTTCTATTTTTGTTTTAGCTATTATACAAACAATTCTGCACTTCAATAACGCTTTTTTTTCTCTCAAATGCTGTGCTTACATGTTGAAATTTAACAACCAAAGAAATCCAGAGATAAAATATTCAAGAATTAATTGAACTTATTGCCAAAGATAAGAGTTGTTTTTAAATCAATATCTTTTTTATATCGTGATATCTTAAGTTTTAATTTAAAGCTAGTTTAATTTTTTTAAAAATAGATTATCATAGGTAACTCGATAATGTTTAAACAAAGTTTTTATATACAGTAGAACCCGCTTAAGACGTTTTCCCATTTAAAGTGGCCCCGCGTTACAAAAAAATCCTTAAGTATAGTCTGCTGTAAACATTGTAGTGGGAAAATGTTGGATTTCTTAAGAAGTACAAAACAGTCTTAACAGTGTTCTACCGTATATCAGAGATAACTCGAATTTCAAAAATAATTCATGATATTTACCCGAGTTAGTGACATGTTCGCAGTGGCCAATCTACGACTGATTCAAAAGATTTCTAACTTCCATCATTTATTGGCGACAACATTCTAGCCTTTTCTTTTCTGGTATATTAAAATAATAAGCAGATATGCTAAAATAATAACTTTGAAAAAAGATTTCTTAAAAAAAGCAGTTGAAAATACGGAAAAAAAAAAGAGAGAGAAATGACAGCTTTATGTATAATGTATACATATATATATATGTTATGTACAATTTGGTGAAATACTGACAATTGGTGTTCTAAGATGAGTAAGAGAGATGGGGATGACCAATGGCACGAAGAAAAAGTTAAATATGAAGATTTCAAGGTATGAACTTGTTACCGGGATATCATAAATTCCGCAACTGACACAGAATATCTAAGAATAACTGCTTGCGAGATCATCTTATCTTACTTTTTGACAAGTAAAACTTAAAATTTCTTCATGATGCTTGTCATTTCATTACCCGCAACCCACTGTTTTTCTCAAAATTATGACAGATGAGGCTACAGAAATTGATTAAACATTCTCCACCAGTTGAAAATTCATCAGGGATTATATGTACAGTGTTGGAAGCAATAATATATGTGACAATTGTTTCACTCAGCGAGCAAAAAAAGTTGCTCATATTAAAAGATAGAAATGAATTGGATTGGGTCATCACTATACAATGTGACAAAAAGTGACTTGTGAAATATATTTATATAGCTAAAAATTAAAACCGGTATATGACAAGTATGAGAGCACGGGGAAACTGAAATATATATATATATACTTTTTACATGTATATACGGAGGCGAGAAGTAATGATCCCGTTCACTATTCTTGCGCGGTGCGCTTTTCAGTTAATTAAAAACAAATAAAATATAAAATCGATAGACGCACCGATAGGAGAGAGAAGAAGATGGGTGGGACCGAAATCCATTTCTGCCAATTTGTTAGCATCGGTTTTGCAAGCAACGAGAAACCCCCAAAATGTCGCTAAAGCATTTGGCCAACAGACGCAGGCTTATCTGCTCACAGGGGTATGCAGTCATCCGCACTCGAGGGAAATCACCCTCCGTGGAGGACTGGCGACAACGCCAGGATTCCCGAGCTAGTTGTTCTCAAGAAAAAAAAAATCTTGGCAGCTATGTGTCATTACAATTTTTTGAGAATTGCCGGGTAAGAACCGCAAAATAAACCGGGAACCAGAAATACTTTTGTTCGATATATTTCCGCCCGGGTTAGTCGCCTGTCATCTATCCGAGCACATTTGGAATTTTGGTTTAAAATAAATTAAATAATAGTTTGTTACTTCAAGATTCTGGTGTAAGTAACGTGAAATTCCTTTCCAATCGCAACGCCGACTTTTTCTTAAGAACAACATAGACACTGGGGAGCATTAAGCGATATTCTTCGATAAAGGAGTTTTAAAATAAATCACCGGGTCAATACAAACATTCTAAAGCATAACAAACGCAGATAGGAGCAAGCATACCGATTTAAATAAAAACTTATTGATGAGAACAATTAAAAAAATATAAATTTAAAATTTCTTAACAAATATATACATTAGTGTCCCAAAAATAGACTCCGAGAGACAAACCCGCGAAGTCGGGGGAAAGGTTTTGGTGCCTCAGAGACGAGGCAGGAATGGACGTCGGTCAACTAACCATTTCCGAAAGGAAAGAAGAGGAAGGATGAGGGTAAAGACTGCAAAACATTAATGAAAATAGCTCTGAGTGAGACACGCACGTTTTTTGCTATACTTACAAAAATCGAATGTCGTATTTACAAGAAAGCAATGACCGAGAGAAAGATGAGGGCGAAGCCACGCAAACGGGACACCACGCACGTGACGCCACGAGAAAAAACACTCGGATGAAACACCACAAAGATACTCTCTACGATGAGACGATGACGCCGCTTCGGGGCAAAAATGAAAACGAAGGACTGCAAGTTGACTGCCTCGAAGTATTTACAAAATGTACACCACAATTTTGGGAATTTCTTGGCTTAGTCGAGGAAAATGCCTAAAGTAGCCAATGGGATTAGAGGGAGGACGAGGTGTTTAAAATTTCTCCATATTCACAGTGGGGGAAAATCATTTTTGTCCCTTGGGTCCACACAAGGGCGAAGGGGGCGTCACTGGGCTGATTGATTTTGGAGGAGTTTGTGGCATGGGAGGGGGAGGCGGATGAGGATGATGGTGATGATTGGGAGCGGGTAGGTTTAAGGTGGATGGGGGCTGAGGAGGGGGAGGAGGAGGTGGCGGCGGTGGGGGAGGAAGCTGAAGGGGCAACTGAGGATAATGTAGATTGTAGGGATGTGGAGGCGGCAGCCCAGGTTGGACGTCGCAGAATTTCTACATCGAAAAATGTTGTAATAAGAACATGATCGATTGGCACTTCTCATTAAATTAAGTTTTTGGCACATGGCAAACTTACTGGAATGAGCGTCTGTCTTAACACCGGTTGTTGGTTGGGCAGCGGAGGAGGAGGTGGCGGGGCCAGGAGTGTTGCAGCAGCTGTACTTGCAGACCGTGGCAAGGATGTCCCACCCTACATGATAAAAACACATCAATGAAATCAACCTTTAACTTTCCAATGATTCTTACAATTATAATCTTTATAATTACAGGAATTACAAAAAAAAAACACGCAGAACATGCCGACAAACGAAAAAGTAGCTGCAGTAAGGTTCGGCCTTTTTGTTGCCGCCTGCACCACATTGTGAAGCTGAACCGGAATATAGCCCCATTCTCACGATGCCACTAATGTCGGGACACGGACGTCAGGACATCGAATATCGCGTCAGTGCCATCGCGTAAACGGCTGAAGACATCGACGTCACAGCATCGATTTGGCCTAACACAAAATTTTGATATTTGACACTAACGTCACCGCACTAGCGGCAATTATCACCGTGTGAACGGCCATTTTAGCGGAATACGTAGAGGCGGGATTTAGTCGCTGAAGAGCAGTCGATACACGTGCGTTGTTTTGAAACTTATTTGTTAATTAAAATCAAATTTAAATTAATTTTGGAATAGTGTTCGATATTTTAAAGTACCGGGAACAATATCATCGACATCCACGTTTGTGGGACAAACATCGAGCGGATTACAAAAACGGGGAAAATGCCGAAGCTGCATTTTTGCTCGTCGTTAGATTATACAGCATAAGATACTTGATAGAAAATTCTGGCAATCCGTATGTACGACAAAATACTTTGAAAAATCCAACGAAAAACGGTTGTTGAGCAGACGAAAAGGTACGCCATGTTGCTTTTATGATACACGAAAACGCGACATTTCAGTGGCATCGTTAGAACGGGTAAATGCCGGGGCAGCAAATGTCCCGGCATTTCATGAACGCCAGTGTCCTGGCATTAGTGGCACCGAGAGAACGGGGCTTTAGGCTAACTGCAAAAAATAAATTGATCTTACCATCGAGCTGAGTGAGAAACCTCCGTATGCTTGTGGAGGTGGATACCGCTGTTGTTGCACGACTGCGGCATTTGGTCGCATCATGTTGTAGTTCTGCATTCTAACGGATAGTGTACGAGGAACAAACGATGGACTTGGCGCTGCAAGGAATTGTCCGGTAAGTAAATGTACGTATTTCAAGATTATTTTAATGTGGAAGTATGTCGACATAATTTATGAGTGAAGGCAACTAACCAGGCACACCTAGAGGAGGTCTGCACGGGGATGTTGGTATTACGGATCCCTTCGGCTGGTTTTTCATAACTTCGACTCCTTCTACTGAAAAGAAATTCTTGCTTTAAGTAAATTGTAAAATTAAAATTTTACTACAATGACTTCATTCACAATTCTCGGTGTACTTTCAAATTACATTTGATTGTCCACTATGTTGAAAATAGATGCGAATACAAGCTATGATAACAAACTTAACCGAAACTATACGGCATTCTGATATAAAACCCTAGCTCCAAATAAAACTTTCAACCGAGTGGACGTGATGCCGACAACCTCTAAGGAAGATAGAAAGACTCAACTACCAGCTGTAGGATTGGAGGTGCGAGAGGAATCTGCACATTTGGGAACTGCTGGCTGCTGCGGTGGCGGCGGCGGTGGTGGAGGCGGAGGCCCCCACTGCGGACACCAGGGCAAATCAGTGGGCAGCAGAGGAGCTAACGGTGCATAAGAATGGTGTCCGAGCAAATAGCACAGGAAGAGGACGACGAGCAAGAGATGAAGGGAAGAAAATTTGAAAAAAGAGAAAAGAAAAAACAAGGATCAGTGGCAACAAACCAAGAGATTAAAGTAGGTTATACAAGGGTTGGGTGAAACATCCACAAAATTCCCAGATGCCCAACTGCACATACAACCGAGAGAGCAAAAACATCGTAAGGAACAAAGGATCAAAAACGACAAAACGGCCACCAGAGAGAAACTGTGCAATCGGGATAATAGAAGCATGCTCATGTTTTCATAGAAATTACGGTGGTTACAAGGAAAAAAAAAACATTTTTCTTTGTCATTGTAATTGTCCAAGCAGATACATCTTTATTACGCATCAGGTTCATAAGGCAAAAAATCGCTACGGTTTCTGTATAACAATTCCCTTAATTCCTTCCGCAGCGTAATTACCGTTAGATTCCGATTTGCACATACTTTAGAACCCATGAACACAAAAATAACACTTACCGGTCTTTACTTTAGCGGCATCGGCCGCGGCATTTGCACCTTCGTCGTCCATTAACAGGCCAAATTCCCTTCTCAGCCTCTGGCTAAGAGTTTCGGACTGCCTCTCCGAGAACGTAGGCGTTCCGTCCCACTTTCCTTCGCTCTTCAGCTGCTGCCTTTCCTTTTCAAGATCAGGGGGCGATGGTGTCGCCGTAGCCCTGCCTTCGGGGGAAGTGGGGAGGAGGGGCGTGGGTTGCACGCTGTGAGAAGATGGAGAATCCAGCGGATTGTTGACCACCTTTTCCGTTACTGCAGCAGTGGGCGACAGAGAGCCTCTAGTTGGGCTTCTGCCTGACCCGCAGCTGGATGTTGACGAATTTTGCCGCTTCCTTTTGCGATACTCGAGGAGAGAAACCTTGCGTTTCATCGGAGTAGTTGGTGCTGGCGTCGGTGACGGTGTTGGTGATGTGGGACATGCAGTTGCTACTTCATCTACTTCTGTTTGAATCGCTGAGGCCAAGCAAACTGGCTGAGAGTCCAAAGATACTTGAATCTGGGTATATGTCTTTACGTTGCTTTCCACCGAATCGTTAGTTCTACCATTGGGAGGATCGACCGGGCTTGCGTGACAGTCGATTTCTCCGAAACAAACATTCTTACCATCCTTTTTTCCGGTGCCATCTTCTTGAAGTAGAATGCTCGCGGGCACCACATCGAGGGATCTGTCATTTTTTAATGCCATTAAATCGGGCGTCACCGAGACAGATTCTGCGCTCAAATTTGCTTCCTCGATATCATCATACGGGGAAGACCGTGCAGTTGGTTCTTCCACCGGGCAACAGATTTCCGATTTTGGTTGCACATCTGGATGCAGTGCTAAAATGCTTCCAACAGTCAAATCCACTGCAGTTTCCTGCTCGCCGGAACATGCTGTCGCCGTGGCAGCTGTACAAATGGAATGAGCAGGATGGATGTCCTCGTCGCTCTTGTGCATGCTCGAACTGACAGCATCGAGGCTGCCGTCGTGGTAGTCGTCGATGGTCGAAGACGGGGATTCGGACCCCTGTGGCACAGATTCTTCCAAAGAAGGGAAGTGGCAGTCGTCCACGCTTTCTCGCAGCCGACTCACTTCTGGTAATCGGAGATCTTCCGCCATCTCCACGTCCCTCCCTTCAACTGAACTGCTGCTGCTAACTGCAGAATCGCCACATAAACCGGTATTGGTGCTGACAGGTTGCTGTTGCACCTCTTCCTTGGCAACTATGGCAAGGGTCCCAAATTCTGCCGAATGTATTGGCGCCAAAGGTGGAACCGTCGGAGTGAGGGGCTTGCACAGCAACGGAATGGCTTTGTCGGAATCACAACCAACAACGCCACAATCGACCGCTGTTGCAGCTTCGACACTCAAATCGCCAAGAACTGGCGAAGGCGGTGTTGCCGATTCCGAGTTTCTAGCCAACCGCCTCTTTTTCAACGGTGCTATCAAATCTTAAATAAAGAAGTGCACCGGATTAGTATTAGTAAATGCCAAAAAGACGGATCATCTCCTCTAAACCTTCCGCATAACGCTCCAATTAGTATTTATTTAAAACAGATAACATCTCACCTTGCAACGGTGGTGTACTTGGACTTAAGCCAATGCAGTTAGGAGTTGGGCTGCTAGCTGCATTTGGGACGCCTATCTCCGCCGCATCTTCGGTCATAGCCTGCCTAAGCCAACGTTTTTTTGCCGAGCCGAGGGATCCGTCGAGTTGTGCCGCCAAATGACTCCTAGACGTTTCCCCGAAGCTGGTCCTTCGCAGGTGAACGCTTCCGATTCCACATGGGATGATGGGTGACGAGATGGCAGCGCTCATGCTCGGGCTGCGGCACCGTCGCAGGAACGAATTGGGCGAGCTACAAATGCCAGAATCTCCTATGGCTTCCACACGTATTGAATCCGAGCAGCTCTCGCTCAGCCATTCGTTCATCAAATGCTGGGCAAATGAAATGTGGAAATCAAATTTAAAAAGCGCATAACGAGTTGTGGACATGTAATTCAAATTCTCAAAGTGCTTCTACCTTCTTTGTTTTTAGTCTAGTAATGCTACACAAATTGGTGTTTTCGGGTTCCGTACTGGGGCCACTGATTGTATTACAAGGCAGAGAAATGTTTTCACAGCTGTGCACAACAGGTAAAACAGTTGAAGAACTTGGAGCGATGGTTGTTCCGCTAGCAGCTATGCCGCTAGAAGACGAAACCAGCAGCTGCTGAACGTAATGCTGGGAATTTTCGTCTTGTGAGGAAAGAACGTCGGAGCCTCCACTGTTTACTCTGCTACTACGGCGTGCAGGGGTTCCAGATGCTTTTCGTCTTCGCCTAAAAGCAAACCTAAGATTAAAAGACCTTAAACTTCAAGACAAGTTTCTCCTAACGTCCTAACGTCCTAACGTACTCTGATGTCAATATTATTTTGCAATAATTTGGATTATGCACAATTAAATTAGTGAATTAAAACTTAAAACACGGGTTTGCCCACTCACCCTTTTCCTTTATGTCTGTGCGGCGGCGGAGCAGGAAGAATCGGCAGAGATGGCGTCAGATCCGCCTTCGCGGATTCTTCTTCGACAACAGTTCCGTTTTCGCCGACTAAGGCTTGCGGCGACGTGGGTTCTTCTGGACCCGGTGTCAAAGTTGATGATGGTGTCGTCACCACCGTTGGAGCTGCTTCTGTGGGCGATGTACTTACGGGGGAATCCTTTTTCTTGTCATCATCGCCTTTTTTCTTTTGTTCCAACTCTCCTTTACGTTGCTGGATACGAGCCTGGGTTTCCATTTTTCTTAGCTGAGCTTTTTCCATCCTTTCGAATGCCTTCATGATGGCCTCCATCTTACGCTCTTCCCTCGTCTTTTAACAGAAAAGAACAGCTTGTTGGCAAAGAAAGCATATTATAATGAGAAAAATGGAGATAACTTAAAAGCATACCATCTTTCTTCTACTTGCAGCTGATACTTTAGTTGCAATTGCCGAGACGCCATCCTCATGCTTTCCGGAACTTTCATTGGTGGCATTTTGGGACTCATCGGATGACGACTGTGCAAGGTGGCCATTAGCCGGCATTCCGGCAGCAGAACTACCTGTTTGGTTATCATCCCCAATAGATGTATGCACGCCTGACGGGATACAGCTAAGGCTCGACTGACTACTCTCATCGGCATCAATAGAATTACCCATGTGACTGCTCGATTTACGTCTCTTACATCGCTTTTCAGGACTGAAACGATTTAGATTCACACAGCCTATGTTAGAAAGCAATACCAGTGCATGTCCAACGGTTTTATCTTTAGCAGTAGCGCCATAATTTGAAATTCCAAACTTCAAAGACTTTCATAAACTTACCCGGCCTCACAAATCCCATTCTTTCCGAACGTTCTCGACGATACCAAGCAAGTTTCTCGAGCGCATGCGCATCGAACGTCATCACTAAAAAAAGCCAAAAACATGACACTTTATCAAACAAATCTAAAAGAAAGCTGTCAAAGGAGTTCCATTTATTGATAAGTCACAAACCATTTGGTAAAGTCAAAATCAAAGAGCACAGTGATTTCCTCCTCCTTCTGTATTTCTTGCAGCGACATCAGATACAGATGAAGCGATCCATTTTCCATCAAATGACGAACTTGCGCATTTGGACAACACGATCGCCTCACGTATCTCGCCATATTACCATACTCTCGGGCATCTACATAAATTTCTTCTAGTTCCAATGCACCGTCTTTTGTTTCGGTTTGCTGAACCGCGCTGGGAGATTCTTTTGAAGTATCCTCCTCCTTGACTTCAACTTTGACTTTGGTTGCTTCAGCAGGATTTTCACAGGAAATACCCTCCAAATGATACCGCAGCACATACGGAGGCGAGCGCTGTGACGAGAGCAACGAGTTTTGCCGCGAGAACTGCGATCCAAGGACAAGTTTGCCCCGATACTCGCAAATTACGCTTTCGGGCGCAACAGTTTCTGTTGCAAGAAGACCCTGTGTATTACAACGAAACAACTAAGTTATCCGTAAAAACAACAACATTGGCAGAGCAGAGAAAATAGAAAACTCACCATGCTACCATCTGTAACTTGAGCAACTTTGCACAACTGAAGGCGGAGCTGGGAAGACGCCTTTCGTACTGCTTCATCATTCTGACCATTGGTCTTTAAGCTTGACAGCCTTAAAAGTAATTCGGGGCTATATTGATTTGTAATGGCCTCAGTGTAGTTATTCAGCCATTTCCTATAAATCAAACAAATATTAAAGGCCGAACATGTTTAGAACTAGAGTTAGAACAAGTTTGCAACAATTAGTAATAAAGTTAAAGCTCCTTACCTTGGATCAACATCCTGCGTTTCTTCGCTGACGTGGCTAAACTCCAGCTTATTTTTACTATTCTGAAATAGGAAACCAAAAAAATTCTAATGCTTAAACTGAAAATCTGCCAGACATTCAACAATCCATTAAATAAGCTTAAAATGGGGGCAAAAGATGAACTAGTACCTTTCTTTTTGTGTAGATGCGCTTGGTTTCAGTCTTTTCTTTCGTTCTACCTCGGCGCTTGGATATGGCGATGGTAGCCGTCGAAGGAACAAAACCCGACAGAGTGGAGTTATTGTTCTCGCTAGCCGCGGAAGAGTTTCGATCGGTCTTGCGTCTGCTCCGGCTGATCTTTCTTGCACGAGCGTAGTTCAACTGCTGCTGATTTACGGAAAGGGTAGAGGGATGACGATTGTGGTTCCTCGCCGAAATCTCGAGATTACTTTCGTCCGAACTAGAATCTGCAATAAAGAAATCAAATCATGGTGGATCTGTACCGTAATTCTTCTCTGAAGGTACCTCTCGCTGCCAACATACCTGACATTTCGCCTCGCTTCCTAGTCTGAAGGGCTTTGGCTCTCTGCCGATCCACCTTCCGCGGTTGGCACTTTTCACACAAGTACATTTCAGGAATGTTGCTGCGGTCGAGGCCCATGCAGTCTACATGCTGCCATACACTGCAAAAAAGTAATCGGTAATAAGCAGGAAGTCAAAAAGTTTTGTTAAAATTTGTATTGAAAACCCCCCAAAAAGGGATTAAGGGGCATAAAATAACGAAAAAGAGGCGGCAATAAAGCAAAGTCGTAACGATTTTTAGGTGAAATAACTGTACATTTCACCAAAAATCACTGACTTATTAAAAACCAAACTTAGCATGCCGACCTAAGATCGCCCTAATAAAAATTAAGTGTCCCTACTTAGCCAATCCAGGATGGTTTATTTCATTGCCTGTACATGTTAAATTCATAATTATGTGTAAATGCACTCCCATACTTACGAGCACTTATCGCAGCAAATCATGTATTCGTCATCATGATCAAACTCGCTGCAAAAAGATAACATAAATGAGACAAATTAAGAGCCTGCCAACTGCTAAAAATATCTGTAAAAACCAAAGAGTTTATTGGACGCTTACCATATGCATCTGGTGACACTATCTGAAGACGCCTGTTCACCTCCTTTCTGCTTCTCTGAGTGCTTGGGACTGTCGCCACTTAGTACAGACGTCGTGGTTTCATCATCCTCATTCCGAATAGGGGAAACAAACCCATTCGCTTTATTGGACAAAGGGGACTGAGGAGGACTGGGTGGAGGAGGTGCGCCATAATTGTGATCTTGAAGAACAAACTAAGAAAATCCAAAAATTAATTATGGGGAACATTTCAAACTCAAACATACAGCTCATAAATAAAACGTACTGTATTTTATGTTTCATATTACATGATTTCAGTGTGTTAGAAGTTAATGGCATAACTTTAAAAAATATCTAACCTGGTATGATAGATTAAAATAAGTGGAAGGAGTTGACATTTGCTGCATTTCTGTCTTCTCTGGTCTAACATGCTTTTCCATTATCTGAGATCTAGATAGAAATCAAAAAACCCATTAAAACAATAATTAATTGTAGGGCAGAAAAGCGCCATCTGGATAAAACTGCGGATAAAACGTACGCTGAGCAAGCACCCATATCATCGACGTTGCATAGTTGTGTGGGGGGATGGGTCAAGTGGTTGTTTACCCCCACACGAACTACAACACTCATTGCAACGGCGGTTTTTATCCGCCGGCTACACCCGGCACAATGTGGCTGTGGTTGCTCTGAGAACGCGCTTGGACGAAACTGTACACTGAAGAGACCAAAGGAGATGCCATCGTAAACAGGGCGCAGTGGAACAGAAGACGATTCCACTGAACCACTGTTGTTGCACAATCTGCTTGGTTTATCCGAAGTCCAGTACTTTCTTCAAATTTTGTATGCCATTCAGCTTCTATAAATACACACAAAAGTCAACGAGATTAGCAAGTACACTCACTGCATCATATGTATATGTAGAGAAAACTACGCTGCAAACACTTATCAAAATAAAGACTAGCATTCACAAAAAAAGGAGCACAACTTGGTAAGAGCACAATCACAACAGCAAAATCACAGTACCAGGAATTGAAGCATCTTTTCAACACCCTGATTTTAGGTGGCGTTAGATAACTCACAGTATTTCAGATACCGTCGTTGCCATATTCACGAATTCTTAGGTAGCTTAGGCTTAAAACTAACGACAGCTGCGAGGATATTTAGTCGTGAACGTGAGCCATATGTGACCAGAATATTCATTTGGCAAATATGAACGTGACGCTCAACGAACTACTGACAATGCATGGAGGCCATGACCAGTCCAAACAGTTTCAAGTCAATGCAGGAAATGTAATTAAGCGCCGCAATTTAGCTCTTACTCCCGTGTGGGCCCCTTTATTAGATTAAACTTGTCCTGCATACGCCTAGTTACAGACTTTCAGAGTACATTTTAAAAAAACATAAAACAAACCTAAACCAAAACATTTGCAATTTTAACTCAGATACTGCTCAAATTCTTAATTTTCTACAGCACCTGAAAGGGTTATCTCCAATTTGGAAATTTATCTTGACAACTGAGAAATCAAACGCAATTGCCCACTGTTCAATATAAAAAAATTCGCAAATACGATGACAATATTTACGTATTTCAATATGTTGTAGTATTATCTTTGCTACTACTCGTAGACCAAAGCTCACCAATTGTAATTGCATATTTTAAAAATAGGTTAATCAATATAAAGATATCCTTTATAATGCTTAAAGACGTTTCTATGATATGGCATAAACGAACAAATCGAAATTATAGTTAAGTGCACTGAACACTGTAATTATCTGATTAACACCAACCAACTTGAAACCAAGTTGGTCTAGTCTTCAATCTGGGTTATCTTCGGCGGGTTTTTTTTTTACCACCAACACACAATCTATCTAGCCTGAAATATTAGCTCCATATCAGCATATCAAGCAATACAGAAGTTACAGAGACAGCTGTCGGGAAAGCCATGATGAAAGGTGACAAACCTGAGTGCAACCACATACCCTGATAATACCATTATCATAGGAATATCCGGCATTTTTATTTCCCTGCAACAAATTCGTCATTCCTTGATGAAAAATTTAAATTGTCGCAAATTGCTGGATACCTAATCATCCCGATTCCAGCTTCCAGGAACCAAGTTTTACATTTCCTAACCTGCATGGTTTGGTGACAAGCTGAATCAATACTTGACCATCATGACTCGTAAAAATAGTCACCAGTGGTTTATTGAATATACCCAACATTCCCCTATATATGTAATTGGAAAGCTACTGGCAAATGTTTATCCCATTTTCTATATACATAGTTTAAAATTGTGATATTCAATTAAATGTATTAAGCAGACAGAGAGATTGATAAAATATTTTTATGTAAAACTACGAGACATTTAATAGGCAAACAAATGTGATGCACACTGAATTTCGAAGCAGTTGAACGTGTTTAAAACTTGAACATTCATCTCTAATTTCAATAAATCGATACACTTCAGGGTGCAAAGTAGAGCATTTCAAGCAACGGCGAGCATCTCTGTCTTGATACCCAAAAATATCCTTTTAAATTGGCGGCTAAAAACGCAAATCGTAGTTTTTCCATGCTCCTTATTCATAATTCTAGGATGGCACAATGTACTTGTTCTTCAGCCAAGGTTGGTTAAAAAGAAATCAAAACGAAACCTCAAAAATAGATTCCTTTCAGTATATACTGCTTCCCATCCACCCCCACTGTTTTCCTCAATAACATTATCGAATGTTCCATTCGTCAACATGGCGTTCGACTTTTCCCTTTCTGTGTCAAAAATAATCACCGCCATGAAAGCGATTCTGGATTCCCTATTTGATAATTACACCTCTTTGTCTAGTGAATGTATGGAAACGAATAATTTTGTATTCCAAAACAGATAATCTAGGTGAAACTCAAGGCCATCTTCACAATCCCTTCTTTCCACCCCTTGAAAATTTACAAACAAAATAATCGATCCTTCCAATCCAAGATGGTGTCAGCGATTATTTTTTATTTTTTTGCCTTAGGACTACTGATAATTGACAATAAAAAAGACAACATTTTTAATTCGTAAAAACGTAAAATAAATCGCAAATATTCTAGGCGGCACGCTGAATATTTGTAAATGTAAATAACGTCAAAAATATAATAAAAAAATGGCGGCATTCTTTGGCCTCTTATCATTTTAAAATAATGGCGTCTAAAAATCTTCAAAGAAAAAAGCCTACGGCGCTTTAGGCCTAGCGTTTGATTATTGGAATTCTTCAACCTCAGTTCAAATCGTGTCAGAAGCCAAGCAAAATTTCTCATTGTTACCAAATTCCAGACATATTGAAAATAACATTAATCCATTTACGAAAGAATAAGCTTTTTCATTGCCAAGGTTGCGTGCAATGGTGTAATTTTAACACCATAGAACCCAGGAGAATAATTCAAAATGGAACATCTTTCTTTTCAAAACAACGTCATATATTTTACGTTAGATATTGCGATTTAGAGCTCAATAAAAACTCCTTGTCGGATTTAACTCATTATTTCACCCTTCAGGCCCCTTTAGAGGCTAACATGCATTTTCAGTAATGGTTTTTGTACCTGGTTAAGTTCAAATATTTTGACATTTCTCACACATGGACTGCCATTTTAAAAGAATTTACAATCGACACCTAAAATAAACCTTTGACAGATGTTCGAAATGACATTTTAGCAAGAACATGTAATTGATTAATACATTTTTTTTTTAAATATCGACTTTGACGTTTTATTCATTGAATTTCTGAACTTTTCAAATTATAAAATTGGAAGATATGAGAATTGTCTCACATTCTTTAAGCATTCAAAAAAATTAGATTAACAGTACTCACCCTTTGATTAATATTTGTTATATTTAGTTGCGTCGAGTTATGAACGTAATCCGAATCACCTTAGGTAACCTTCTTGTCGGTTAGGTTTCCATGAAAACATTCGAAGGAAAAAGACAGGTCTATTTTCACTTGGAATTTAAACGAGTTCTTCAAAGCTGACAATCAGCACCGAGTTAAAGATACGCACTGGAATTAACGACGCAATTCCTGGTGATAAATCAGTACTCAGCACATCACTATTTAGTCGCGAACGAGTAAATTTTCGATGATAAATACAAAAACTCCTAAGAAACATCAACACAAATGGCGGCCATTGCTTCCACGGGGTTCGCTGAAGTGCCAACAAGAGCAACAACAAATACCAGTAGCGCCCCCATCAACCAGACAAAAATAAATACTTTTATTATCCAATATAATATAAGCACAAAATACATATTATTGAACATGGAATTTTGATTAATATCCAACGACGCACACTTTTTATGTTAAACTTAATAAATGAATATGTTATCTTAAGAAGAAAATATTTTTCCATTGGAATTGCGTATTAACAACGTATTATTACGGCGCTAGAGCAAAAGGTTATGCATTTGCGCTAGATGATCTGCCGCCAAATTTCAAAAGGTAATAATATTAGTCAAATCGCTTGTAAGACAATTATAATAACAAAGTTAACATAATTAAAAGTTTGACTTAATTAAAAGATTTTGACTAATTGTATGCAATCAATAATGGTTGTGTAAAAAGCCTGGAAGGAGCGCAGAAGATTTGAAGAAGCCCCATATAGTTAAAGTGGGGCAGCAGGAAGTTAGTACTTAGCGCCTCAACACTTGACTTCAAAGAGGGTCAGGGGGTGAAGGGTACGCCTCCAGAGGGTCCCAATTGAGGACCAAAGCTCCCATTAGTGTAATCAATTAGCAGGAAGTGTTGAATCGGTCCCAAGAGAATTTTAGGATAATTTTCCAATTCATTTGGGACCAACGTGCCAAAATATATAAATAAATACTGTAGATGCTGAAATTTACTGTCACTGTAATAGCAAAAAGGATTTCCTCCCTCAATTAATCAAATTCTTGACTTTAGTGGACATGGATAAATTTACATCATCGTAAAAATTGCAAAATTTCAAACGGTAAACGACATTTGCGCAGAAAACCCGTTAAAAATCTATAGTTTTCAAAAATAGATTCCCAATTCAAGATGGCGTCATATCGTCTCATTTCACTATGGAGATGTGGTCACGTGACTGACGTCAATGTTGTACTCGGCATGCTGACAAGATAAGTACTGAAATAGGGAGAAATGATGGGTTCTCCATGTTGTGTCTCACTGCCTGTTTTCCGCATTATTTTACGCCGCAGAGCCAAAATGAACGACTTTGGGCAATGTCGTTCTCAGTGTTTTCATGACCTAATTTCGGAATATTTTATATTGTGTGGCGCAAAATGGAGCAGGTAGGAGAGAGTTGAGTGCGATATTAACGCCGGCAAATGATAGGGAGTTAATTGCGGCATACCTGGGAGGGTCACTAATCCCTATTCTTTTTCTAGATCCGCATTACAATTTTCGCAGTTTAGTACTAAACATTTTTCTTTCCACCATTTTTTTTCATGCTCTTTTTAATATTAAATTAAGAGTATAACCGTTGTAAATTTGGGTAATCTGCCAAATTTAAATATCGATCTATGAAAAATAATTGTGCTTAGTTAGAATCAAATCTGCAGTCTTATTCAATTTTTACCACAATTTTTCTTAAAACACATCCCTGAATTCGTGATTTTTGGGAAAACACCCGATCTTGGCTTCAGGCCATATAACCGCTAGTAATCTTGTGAATTACAAGCGATTCATCAGAGATAAAGGTAAAATGTTAATAGTGTCGATCCTCTTTAAGATTTAAATAATTGGTCTTTGATTTTTGTTTTTAGGCAATATTTCCACAAAGGCAATTTAGGTCTTAGTAATTCCAAGTCAAAATACGAAGATGTAAATTCAAAAAATCTTGTAGTTTCCTCACCAATTTCTGTCTCTTCCTCGATCTTCCCATCATAGCAAAACAGAATATATATTAATAAATACTATTAATTCCTGTAAGCGTAGGAGTAGATTTTCTCTATTAAGTCTGCGAAAAATGATCAATGTTTACTAGCGAGTAGCTCTAAACAAACAGGATGTGAAAATATCCAAACATGTCAGTTGCTAGCCTATAAAATTTCTAATGTGGTAGTTTGCCTGTTGGACTTTCAGATGTTCGCATATTTCCGCATTGACTTTAGGCATTGATTGAACTCATCCTTGCCTTCACAAACTTTGGTCATTATCAGGGCTATTATGATCTGAAATTAAGGCTTAAAGACACCATTAAATTTCTCTATATCAACACACAAAAAAAGCACATCTGATCTAGTAACAGCTGTGATAAAAACGACAAGATGTTAGAGCCATCGTCCAGCGAAGAAGACTCCGATAATGGAGCCGTGGAAGAGGAGAGCACCGATGCCCCCGGTCCGGGTTCGGCAACGCTCGGCCTGGAAGTGCCTGGAGTGGGCCGTGGATTGGATGGGGGATCACGGGCACTTTCCCCTGCCAGTATCAGCTCGTTGAGCAGTGTCAGCGGCGTTATGGGAAGCGCTGGAAGTGTCGGAGGCACGAGTGGCAGTAGCGGAACTGCCTTGAGCAGCATGATCAGCAGCAACGGTGGATCGGACTCTTTGACCGTGAGTGGCGGCTCGAGCCACACTGTCAAGAGCGTTGCCCAGAGGCCGTCCAGTCCCAGTCCGTCGGTAGTCAGCGAGAAGGAGAAAGAGGAGATGGAGAGACAGGAAAAGGAGGAAGAGGAGCGCAAAAAGCGCCTCCAGTTGTACGTTTTCATACTCCGTTGCATCGCGTATCCATTTAACGCCAAGCAGCCGACCGACATGACTAGGCGCCAGACAAAAATAACCAAACAGCAGTTGGAGACGATCCAGGCTCGGTTCCAGGCATTCTTGAAAGGTGAAACTCAGATCGTCGCGGACGAGGCGTTTCAGAACGCGGTGCAGAGCTTTTTCGAGGTTTTTCTGAAGAGCGACCGCGTGGTTAACGTTGTCCAGAGCGGTGCCTGCTCTGCGTTGGATTTCCGCGAGGTCTTCAAAAACAACATCGAAAAACGAGTGCGGAGCCTGCCGGAAATCGACGGTCTCAGCAAGGAGACCGTGCTGACATCGTGGATGACCAAATTCGACGCCATTTTCCGAGGGGATGAAGACACACGCAAACCTCAGTCGCGCGTTCAGCATAACATCGCCTCCGAACTAATTCTGAGCAAAGAACAATTGTACGACATGTTTCAAAATATCTTAACCATTAAGAAATTCGAACATCAACTGTTGTATAACGCCCTACAGGTAGGGAATAACACAATTCCATTAACACCCTCCTTTGCTATTAAATGCATGGCTATAATAAATGCTGCTGCTTATGTTTGCGTAACATGCTCATGTCTGGGTATCGGGGTATTGCGATATAGCTAATCCATAAATACAGTTCGTCCCGTGGACCTATATGTTATACGGTCTAATTATGGGAAATCTCGCTGACATGATAGCTTGGACAATTTTCTGAGGAGACTTAAGCTCTTAAAACAAGTTGTTGAAAAATGTTAGACATGAAGCATTTTATGCAGTGCTTGATAAGCTTTAAATGCTTGCATGGAATTTTATCACCTTCTTGCATGATTGTTGTATTTCACCATATCTGTAGCTGCCACGGCAATTTCATACTAACCAAATTAATTAAACTAACCACTAATACTACAAGAAATTCAATAAATTTTGATTTAAAAATGAATGTATGGGTTTGATTATTTTTTCTACCTTTTTTTTAATAACTTTAATCAACAGAACATTTAATGCTGTAGTTAATAGCCAAAAACCTCGGTTTTCACATACAAAGAAGCATTTGGACCATATCCGTTCTGAGAAATTTAAAAAGAAGTGCATATACGGTAGTTTGATTCGACTAAATTGGTCAGGTTATAGTTTTTGGTTAATTGGGTTAGTAAATAGCATGCACAGCCATTATAGTCTAGCTGTAAATACACGATTTAAGGGATTTTTTGTGTTGGATTTAATAAAAAGTTGGATTCTGCCGATGAGCAAGCAGCTGCCATAAGACGAGAATTGGACGGAAGATTGCAGAAAGCAGCAGAAATGGAAAAGGTAAGATTAAAACTAAGTGACTGGAATGTTTATTTACCCAAATCATTGATATTATGGGTTTACTTCAAATAGTAAAACAAATTCTGAATTACTATTAAGTTAACAAACAATAATTATTTCCAACAAATCAGCGCAAACGACTGTCACAAGTCCCAATGATGAAATCTGGCATAAAAACATGCAGTTTCATCAACAATTAGTTGTTTCTATTTAATTTTTATCATAAATCAACTTAGAAAGGCTTAAAATAGTAATCTATATCGACCTGTGTCTGACTTGGCACAGTAACAAAATTTTGCATCCTGTAAATATTGAAATTTCTATTTTTAACACAAAGTTTATTACATTCTTTTGTAATACCCTAAATTTTATTTAAATTATAATACGGTCAATAATATGAAGCTGCTATAGTGTTAGTTTGAAATGAAAAAGGCAGATCCGGGATACCATGAATCATCGGCGTAGAAATCAATCTAATGAGGGTTTTGCAGATGCCTCATTACGAGGTATCTGTAAAAATAATATGCGTGTCCCTTAGGTGATGATACCATTATACGTAGAAACTATTCTCATTTTGGCGTATGGCTTGTGGCGTTTTTCACAAATTGCATGCCAGTACTACAGACGTGCGTGAATGTCTCTTTACCGCTTATGCATGTAAATACGGCCAGAATACATAATGAGAACTAAGCCTTGGCGCCATCAAACGAAACTCATAAAATCAAAATGTTATTAATTATGAATATTCCCCAACTGGCAGCAGACAGAGAGGATTCCACCCAAATAATTATCCAAAATATGGAGACCCAACTTTCAAAATGCGTGTTTTTAAACTCCCCCATTAATGAAAATAGCCTGCCAGATTGTTAATATAAATATGTTTACTAAATATAACGCAGTACTGCTAAATTAGGACATGTTTATGTACATCATGGAAAACATTAGTCAAAATGTCCGAATGAATCGTTTTATCTAATCCTGAAGTGTCGTCTTTATCATTATACTGTGTCATACATTACTTGTTATCCTCACTGAGGCAGACAAATAATTTAAAGGATATTTTATAAATCAACAATTAGGGAAATGTGAAGAATTTTTTTAAATATTCTGCCCGATACAGTTATTTCCAGGCTATTCAAAGGGCCCTAACCATAAACCGTATTATTATGCATTGTTGCAGAACCGCAAACTAATGCCCAAGTTTGTGTTAAAAGAAATGGAAAGTTTGTATTTGGAGGAGCTGAGGGCGTCCATTAACCTACTGATGGCTAACTTGGAATCGCTACCAGTGTCCAAAGGATCCACGGACTCAAAATACGGACTACAAAAACTAAAGCGTTACAACCATAGGTAAGAAAAGTTTGGACAACGTCTCCTCCATTCTGTGGCCAGGTGCAAAGATCCATATTAAAATTCAAAATTGAATATATGTATGGCGGTTTGGCCCTGGATCGGAATCCTACTTAGACCTTAGATTAGTAATATATAGACCCATACCATACTCGGCTGCCTAAGCGAAGGTATATAACGGAGAAGAATTTCTATATGGACCTGAAATATGCCATCCTAAGTGTACATTTGGATTATTTCTTGCTGAGGGCAAACTGATACCGTGCGTTAATATTACCCTGACCAATAGCGGACACCCAGTGTTTCAGTTCATTCCACTGAAGAAAAAACACTCATCTATTTTGGAATTTGGGAAGTCGTTGAAATCTTGCCCGTACCCTACTCAAAACGGTTTCGTCGATTTTTTAAGGCACTTTTATCCAATCGCGTGATCTGTTCTTTTTCCCCCTAAACCTCTTACACGATTTCCCTTTTTACTTTTTCATCAATTTGCACGCATTTTGTTCTTTTCTCCGCATACCTTTTCTCTTATATTTTTTTTCGTATTTAGCCGCCGAAGATCTTCCGTCCTGAGGTAAGACCTGGGTTTCGTTCGATTGCCTTCCGAAGCTGCACCAGCCACCACACACTTTCATTCGTTCAGTTCCTTCTCTATGATTTACGCTTGTTTTCCTTGAGTTGTATCCCCGAGACTGCGGTCTGAACAAAGTGTCCGCTATAAGCAGGGGAAATGCGCTGGCCTCTGCCGATCTAACATGCGTGTTATTTTGCCATATTTTCAAACGTTCTTAAAGGAGTCAGACATCGTTGAGCAAGACAGAGGGAAGTTCGGAGGACGGAGAGACCATGCTCAGCAGACTGGATGTCGTGCTTTCGTTTACTTTAGAGGTAGAAGCTTCATTTCGCTTTTTTGCCGTACCTCGCATTAAACATCATTTGGCACATATTGTACACGATGCCTGTTTTGCTCCGTAGATTGTCGTAATGGAAGTAAAAGGTTTGAAATCCTTGCCCCCAAACCGCATTGTTTATTGCACCATGGAAGTGGAAGGTGGTGAAAAACTGCAAACTGATCAAGCCGAAGCTTCAAAACCAATGTGAGTTGTTTAAGATTACGAGACAGAGATTACTGTTTTTGTTTACTTTAACGAATCGAACATTTCAGGTGGGACACCCAAGGGGATTTTACCACCAATCATCCGCTGCCGTCAGTCAAAGTCAAGCTTTACACAGAAAGTGCTGGGATGCTAAGTTTGGATGACAAAGAATTGGGAAGAGTAAGTGGAGAAATTTCCTTCAAACCATCAAAACGCTGGATATGGATTAATTTCCTCTTAAAACGTTTTAGGTGTTATTACATCCGACCCCGCTAGGAACGAAATCTCCCGAGTGGCATAAGATGCTCGTTGAGAAAAAAGCTGCCGATCAGGATTTGAAAATCAAAATTGCATGCAGGATGGACAAACCGCTGAACATGAAGCACTGCGGGTATGTAAACTGTCCATCGAGGATTGTCGATAAAAATCCACGATTGCTAACTCGGAAAAAAAAATTTCTTCTTAGAAATTTGTATGCCCAAGGAAAGCAAGTTTGGAAAAAATGGAAAAAGCGTTATTTCGTCCTAGTTCAAGTGTCGCAGTACACGTTTGCAATGTGCAGTTACAGAGAGAAAAAATCCGAGCCAACAGAAATGATGCAATTGGATGGTTACACGGTGGATTACATAGAGCCAGTGAACGGTCAGTTTGTTGGGCCCGAGTTTTCTGCCATGTCCAAGTAAGGAATTACAATTTTGGAATCTGCTTTTTAGAATTGGAAGGCGGTCGATTCTTCTTCAATGCAGTCAAAGAGGGAGACAGTGTTCTCTATGCCAGCGACGACGAGAACGAATGCCACCTGTGGGTGATGGCCATGTACAGAGCCACCGGACAATCCCACAAACCAACTCCTCCCGTCATTCCAGTCGGCAAAAACTCGACAATTTCTAAAATGCAAGGAGGTAACGATCGCGGCGTTTTTCAGTCATAAATTCCGATTCCAGCGATTCCATCGACTACACCTCCTTTTCCTCTTTTTCAAAAAGATGCGGATCGAGCTAGAAAGCACGGAATGGACGAATTCATAACAGCAGATCCATGCAAATTCAGCCATTCGCAATTGTTTAAGATTCTGCAATTATTCACTTTGGATTACCGCTTGAACGATGCCTACTGTTCATTGGTAAGGAAAATACTTTGTTTTCATTTTTGCAGAAGATCCGCGCCTTCGACCAATTGTCCATCTAATTGCGCCGTTTTATACAGGGATGGTTCAGTCCGGGACAGGTATTTGTGTTGGACGAATACTGCGCTCGCTACGGCGTCCGCGGATGCTATCGTCATCTATGCTATTTGGGGGATCTGTTGCACCGTGCCGAAAAGGGGATCATGATCGATCCCACCCTCATACACTATAGCTTTGCATTCTGCGCCTCCCACGTCCACGGCAACAGGTAACTACCAATTCCGACATTATGTGGGGACTTGTGTTGAGTTTGTAGGTTGGAGGGGACACGTGACTAAATATTGAGCTGCGGTGGCCACAGCCAGCGGCCAACTCCAAGTACAAGCCGACGTTGAATTGCTTTTTGGTATCAATTTTCGGTGGGGACAGACCGGATGGAATAGGAACTGTGACCCAGGAGGAGAAGGACACCTTCGTGGAAATTAGAGAAAGACTGAAAATACTCCTAGAAAATCAAGTCACCAATTTCAGGTGGGTGCACAATTTGTCGGATGTGGCGTGATTTAGGGCCATTGTCAGTAAGTAACATTTTCACTTATTTCCACAGATACTGTTTTCCTTTCGGAAGACCAGAAGGATCGCTGAAAGCCACGTTGTCTCTTTTGGAAAGGGTATGTTGTACATTTTTCCTAGTTGACACCAAATTGGCTCGTGTCGATACTATGTCCTGATAATCTGGCCACCATCAGGTTCTAATGAAAGATATCGTGACGCCCGTGCCTCCGGAGGAAGTTCGGAGCGTCATTAAGAAGTGTCTGGAAAACGCCGCATTGGTCAACTACACGCGATTGTCGGCCGAAGCCAAGATTGAAGGTAAGCGCGTGTTCTAAAAGCGTGAAATGCATGCCGGTTTTCCATTTTTATCGAATTTGCGTAACTCCTCCAATTCTAATCTTGTCATGCAAACATAAGGCCAGGAAAAATCGGAACCGGTCGACGAAATGGGTACGAGGTTGCTTTCTGTGTGACCATTTGTCGGATTTTATGAGTGTTTTGTTGCGCAGTCCGCAAATATTTCCGCTGATGAGAAACTTTAGGTTACATTTCTTACAGATGATCTATGTGGAGAAAATTACATCTCCCCGAGCAAGAAACTGGAAGATCTGATCCACCTGGCCGAATTATGCGTGGACCTTCTGCAGCAGAACGAAGAGCACTATGCCGAGGTTAGTACTAGATACTGGCTATTCCCGTGCAACTTGGCTAGTAACCCTGTTGTCACTCGGTACCCCCACCCCTATTTTAAGCATACTAACGTTATATTAAAAATGGGCTTACCGCTAAGTACCGCGAGTACGTCTTTCTCGATTAGGTTAGAACTGTATTTCACGTAGCTTTCCAAATCTAAAAAAAAACAGTGAGAAAGATATAAGACATTGGTCAAGTGTAATTCTGGTTAAAATGTGTCGTCCTTCCATCACGGTAAATGATTGTTATCTAAAAGGTAAAATTATTAGCACTGCTATCATTAGAAAGGAATTTCCCTGCTCCCACCAGCCCATTTCTCATATGTCGTCACATAAATATATTCCATGTATTTCCGTACATATTTGCTTGCTGGCTAATTTGTCGTTTGACTGCTTGTTTGTTTTCTTTTATATTTGGTGCCTCTCTCGTACGTTATATTATATATATGTGTGTGTGTCTCCCCCTCTGCCCGTACTCCATTGAATCGTTCAAATTGTGTGGCTGCTGGTGTTTGAAACCCTACCATGCGTACGTCACTGTTGTCGTCTCTACTACTAACTGCTATCACTGTACACGTCTCTTCTACTTCCTCTATTGTACTCAGGCCTTCCGATTGGTGAGTTTTTGTGTCTCATTGGGAAAATTTCAGCCTCAAACCCTCAAAAACCTTGCTCGCACTTTTCATTTTCTTTCATCGGTCATTTTAAATACAAGCCACACTCGACATTCGAAAAAAAAAAAAAAAATTTAAAGTGAAATGGCAAAATAGGAATGAAAATCGTACTATAATTTCTGGGATTAACAGAAATGCGTCCCACAAAGCCAAATCCTTAAGATGATACATTTTATTTTTAATTTCCCAAAATAACATACATTTGCTTTAGTAAGGCAATGCACTCTATAAAGACGAGGATAAAATTTTGATTCTTGCATGTTTTGTTTTTCAATAAATTCTACTTAATTTCCGATTAATTTAAAAAATCTCATAATGGTAATCGATTCTTTGTTTCTCTTTTTTATGATAATTAAAGGATAGAGTAAGTATATTTATGAACGCTACACTTTTATCACTTCAAACATGCATATTCTATAATTATTCCAACTTTTTGATTACTTCATAGTTAGTAGTAAGATTTGCACGATGATGCGAGGTTTATTCGAGTGCACGTATTTTTAGTCGTCTTTTAATCCTGTTTTTAATTTATTTCATTTTGCATGCACTTTGTAATTCCCACCACAGAATTGTTTTTCTCTCTTTCTATCTTTCTCTCGTTTTCTGCTAATGGGCATGTTGTTGATACGACACTTAAATGGGTCTCAAGCACATCCTTCTTATAAATACACCCATACCTCGCTTTACGGCCTAGATACGTTCCAGAAAAGTTGGCCGTATAACGAATCAATTTTTTCTCATTGTGATTTTCATTTTTTTGCGTTCTTAAACGAAGTGAAACCCATAAATTGTTTTATTTTTAGCCAAATCCGACCTTGTTGTGCAATTTGGGGTAATTTATCCCATTTTGTTGCCACTTTATATATGTACAGCATTTTTTTGGCCGTTATAACGAAACATTGTGGGCCGTAAATCGAAAAAGTGCCCTAATTAAAAAAAAGGACGTATACCGAGGTATAGGTGTATTGTCCATCCTGAGCAAAGATGAACTAAACCAAGATTGATTTAATAAATACATGATTAAATGAGTTGACAATACCGTAATATTCAAAGTTATTGCAGATATTTTAAAGATTGCTTAAATATCAGTAAACTGAACATTAGATCTGAAGGAAAATAATATGAGGCATTTAAATGACCGAGTCACTCGATAATGCCTAATTCAAACTAGAACATTAAGTTAAAAAATAAGTTTTAATTAAAATCTGAAGCACAAATTTTGCCAAAATACAAATTCTTTGAATTTTGGTCTATGGAAATATTTAAAAAATAAGATACCGTGCAATTTCCAACTCAATCTTGATTCACGTATGTTCGGTTCATTCTTGATCAAGTGCCTGTTTGTATGCTTTTGGGAAGTGGGTCTATGTCAAAGCAAGTAATCAGATTGCATGTCTACTTTTATATAATCGGGCTTAATCCTTTGTAAATGCACTTTATTCGCAACGATATCCGCCCCGATGCTTAGGCATAGTATCACTCGAGATAATTCCTTTCTTTTTTAAGGCATTTGCCTGGTTTAGCGATCTATTGGTCGAACACGCAGAGATTTTTTGGTCGCTATTCGCCGTGGATATGGATTCGGTGCTGTCTGAGCAACCCCCGGACACTTGGGATAGTTTCCCTCTATTTCAAATCCTCAACGATTACTTAAGGCAAGACGGTAAGTGCGGTTTTAGAGACCGGAATAATAAAGCGTATCTGGATGGTGCTTTTCTCAGGATCAAGAAAGACAAACAAGCACATCTCTTCTCGTAAAGCAGCGATGAGAAGACACCAACATTTTAATGAAGTTGTTTTATCATACTCTGTCAGAAAACCTGTCCAACGGACGGTTCCACCAGCATCTCAGAGACACGTTTGCACCTCAGGTGGTGCGCTACGTCGATCTCATGGAATCGTCGATTGGTCAATCGATACACAAGGGATTTGAAAAGGAACGATGGGAGATCAAGGGGTATGAAAACTAATTTTAAGCATAAGAACCATTGTATCCATCGTGATTCTGATCTATCAATTCCAAGTTCTTACCTCGTGTGTTCTCCACGTAGCAATGGTTGCGCCACATCGGAAGATCTTTTCTGGAAGCTGGATGCCCTCCAAACATTCATCCGGGATCTGCATTGGCCAGACGAGGTCTTTGGCAAGCATTTGGAGCAACGCCTCAAGCTGATGGCGTGCGACATGATCGAGTCTTGTGTAACACGGTAACGCAACTGAACAAATGCACGTGTTCAGGTGTAATCCCTCAAAGTGGTGTAACCGTGGTTGTTGTCGTTATTCCTGCATAAATAAAAATAATTAGAATAGCCGGTCAATCTCACTAATTGAACAGCTAATTTTGTGCCTAAGTCTCAATTTTTTCTTCCCACATTGCCATTCAAGCACGTCCAAAGCGTTCGAGCAGTGGATGCGGAAAGGCATGAACTGGGTGAATACCGACTATATCTCGCCCACCGAAGTGTGTGTCATGTTCAATGTCGTACTGGATGCTAAAAATCAGGTAAACATCTTCGCAAAAACTTTTATTATTATTTAAGAAATAGGACTTTGTATCTGTATTTGAAAAAGCACCATCTTGTTTGGTGTGAATTAAAATTGAAATTTCCTCAACCTCATTAAATGTTGGTTTTTTGAAGTCTTTAAAGTTGTGTGCTGTCGACGGTGTGGATGTGGTAAGTCTTTGTCACTTCAAATCTTAATTATTTGCATCGGCTAGTTTAAATTGCAATTGATCAAATTTTCCTTTTTGTATCCAGCATAAATATCACGCCAAAATTGATGATATCATCGAGAAAACGTCATCTCAAATGGTTCAGGGTCTGGTGGCGAAAGTGAGTGACCTTTGTTTCCATACTTGCAAAAACTTGGGAAACAGGGATGTTAAATTACATTTCTTATTTCAGTTAATTAGCATATTGGAAGGAACACTCAGCAAATTATCACGTTACGACGAGGGAAGCATTATTGGATCCATTCTGTCGTTCACCGTAAGTTGGGAAATTGAAAAAGCAAACTTCATTTTAATTTTATGATAAAAATGCTTACATTTCTGTATTGTCAGTACAAACAGAACGTGTCGGGATCTGGAAAGGAACTGGGAAAGGCATATGTGAATTTTGCGAGGAATAATTTGGATCAGATCCGGCAGAAAATAACGGACGAGTTATTTATTTTGAGCATATTCGAGGTAAAGCTTAATTATTAAATCATGTTGCTGACGTAGCGAAAACTGAACTGAAACCAGAGAATTAATTTGTCTTTTCTAATGTTCTTAGCAATGGTATACGGCCCAAATTAACATGTTGTGCATGTGGTTGACCGACCGCCTTGATCATTCTCTCCACCCCTACCAATTAACTGCTCTAGTCCATATGGTTAAGGTACAAATTATCAATTTTCACTCACCATTATTATTGTACTCCTGTGACATGATAATTGACTCAAATTTCGTTCTTCCTACAGAAACTCTATTCAGATTTCGAATTACAAGGCGTTCCAGAAGAGGTCCTTAACAGCAAAATGTATCAAACCATAACGAGTCGACTGCAGGTAGAAGAAGCAACGGCCGCAGTTACAGAAGGACGCCAGTACAAAGAGGATTCAGAGTAAGATCTGAAAAAAAATAAACAAATGCCAACCATTTTCCTCTATTATTATTATTATTATTTGTTTTTATTATTTTGAATTTCATTTGTTGACTTTTATTTGAATTTTACGTTATTTTTTTGCACATTTTTTTTTTTTTGTTGAAATAAAACTATCAATTATTTTGCTTTTATATGGTCACTTAGCCCAATTTGTTTTATTTAATTTTCGCAATTTGTTTAAAAAGGAATGACTTACTCCGGAGTGAAAATTTGCAGCGTACGATACCCGCAAAATATCATTTATTATCACCTTTCAGGGGTTATCCAGAAACTGGCATAGAGGACGATGACAGCAGCCGCAAGGGTCCCAAAGTTACCGTTCGTGAGACTGCGCAAGAGGACAGCTACGTTAGTAAGATCACCAATGTGACACAAAACGTGGTTGGACGAGTGGGATCTATGTTCGGTAAAGGCCTCGGTGGATTTTCCAGCAAAATTTCTGGTGGTTGGTTTTAAAACTATGATTATTTTTTTGAAAATAAGAAAAAAAAATGATTATATACCCGCATCCTTCTTCCTCTTCTCCTCTAACCTGTCAGCATGGCTACAGTCTTGAGTAATCAATTTATTATTGCAGACGACTAAATTGCTCCTGAATACGAAGTTTGTAATTAAAATTACACACGCAGACAGGAAGGCAATTTGTAATGCTGTAGAACGCTCTCGCGTCGTACTGTAGGCGATCGAGAAAAAAGAAAATCAGAGAGAACATAGTACGATAAACATCATTTTTTTCTTCGTAATCCTTAATGACGACAACAGGGTTGTTACACTTGATTTTATTTAATGTTTAAGACATTCGGAATAATTTTGCTGTGCTTTCTCGGCGAAATTTTTATTTATAACGGTATATTCATTTCTTTTAATGGGGATATAACCTGGAGTTTGCGACATTAACTGTCCTCTCGCAACAGCAGGATGTTAGTTGGAATTAAAATGTCAATATCTATTATGTTCCATTGCAATAAATTAAAAATTAAAATTAATAATAACTTAAATTTCTCACCAGTCTCATAACTTATTTTTTAAAAATCAGTACATCAGAACAGGGTAGGTTCTACATAGTCTTGATACAAGGATTTAAAGAAAACATTTCAATTACAAAGCGAATCAAATATCAGTAGATAGTAAAGTGAAAGAATTTTCATCGATTACGCTTATTTTTACAAAAAAAGAAATAAAATCTGGTAAAAACAAGCACATCAGGTTATACTCCCATTGGAGCAATCCTGACATAATCATTTGAGTAGCACAAATATTTTGCATATCTTTCATTCACTACAGCACATTTTCTCTTCTTCTCGACCTAACATTTTAACTCTGGAATGCTCTACACCATGCCACATTGCTCTTTTCAATTATTTATCTCATTTTAAAGGTGCTTACCCTGACTTTTCCTGCAAAAACTCTGTAATCCTTCACACCATCCCGCATTGCTACTTTCAATATTTTATCTCATTTTAAAGGTGCTTACTGTTGCCCTGGCTTTCTTATCGAACTGTGTAATCCCCTCCTTGAAAATCCGGTTTCTTGAAATCATCACATATTTTCAGATATCAGAGTGTAACAACCCTATCAATTCCAATTGGCATATTTTATCCCTATTACATCTCGAAATATATCTCTCTAATTATTCTTCTGCTAATAATTCTCCTTCCTTCGGACAGATATAGCTTCGTTGCTCATCACTATCAAATAATTATTAATAAATATATTGCATATAGCAGATATATATTGTATATTACTACCGAAATAAGATATTTAACGTAAAAAGAGATGAGGCTTGGATTCTGGGTGCAGTTCTCGTTTTCTCGATATTAAAACAATTATCGTTAAACAGATTCTAAAGCAGGACAAAGCACAAACCATATTTCCCCACAAAAAAAACGTACTAAATCTATAATCCAAATACAATTGTGAAAAATAGATTCTTTATTTAAGTAAGACGCATGCATTTCAGAACACTTTTAATTCTACCTTAGAATATAGTTTAAAAAGCTCTATGTAACACACTGGAAAGCATTCAGACTGCCTTTTTCAGTCTGATCAGCTCTTAGTCCAGTCCATTCCTCTTATTTTACATAATTCAATAGAATTTAACCCTCCTCTTCCTCCTCCTATCCCTGCCATCCTTGATAACGTCTCAATATCAATACTCTGTAACTATGCAGTTTAATAATTAATTATACTATACTGTTAATGTGTTAGGATGTCTGGAAAGTTAATTGTCAATGTTTTGCTTAAAGTTATTAAAATGTGGCGATTTATGAAGCAGTGGTGCCTTTGTTTGTTTGTTAATGATCTTAAGAACATCTTAAAGAAAAGTTGTATAATAAGAACAAAATACACAAACACTAGAAGAAGAAAAAAGGAAAAAAAGGAGAGCGAGAGTAAAGCCAATCAGAGGGAATGAGTCACGAGTCTTCAAGCCATGAAATTTGGCTAATGATGTCCTATTAAACATATTCTAATTTATAACATGTTATGTTAGTGTTTAATTACAATGCACATGTTATGCAGATAATTTGTTATGATGTTTTGGCAGTTGCCACCTTATGCTAGTATTCTAATTTTGAAAAATGGAAAAGGAAAGAAATGCAATGAGTGTATTTTGCGAATAGATGAAGTAGTGTTAGTAGATTTTTGGAGATCTCCGGACCTCCAAGAATTTACTGAGTCAAACTCAGCTTGGGATTGACGAATAGTGCAATAGTGCATAGTGGACAGTACCCCTGTAGTTGTTGGACACCATGACGTCATGATGTCTCGTGAGGGAGCCAGAGCCTTCACAGTTTGACGTTGTCAAAAGACGTGGAATAAAGTTATTTGTTAAAATATCATCAAGGGAATACAATATAGACAAATTGTTGAGCATTTGTGACTAACTTTACAATTTAAAATAATAAATTCTTGACTTGGACATCGATGGCACTAAAATAAGGTCCTTGGGGATTAGGGCGATTACAGTAATCCTACAGATTAGTATTCTTTAATTGCGTCACACTTCTCCAAATTCCATTATTTTAAAATCAATCCGTAATAATAATAACATTTCAAATCATTACAATTTAACAACAAAATAATGTGAAATAAATGTCCTACCCGAGTTTGAAGGAAGAATCCATCCGCAGCAGTTTGAAATCCGTCTCGTTTCATTGGCGGCCATCTTTGAAATAGTAAGGCGCTTCAGCTAGAGCGCCAAATAAGTACTTAAATAGTTTATAAATGACGTCAACAAAAATCTGCATAAATTCTAAAAAGGGTTATTGATATTGCACTAATACATCATTACCAGGCATTTAGACTCACGTTTTTTTGATTAAATGAAATTTCAAGCTACTGTGAAAATATATGTGAGTCATGCTATTAATTTTAAATAATTAATGGAGGTAATTTGAGATGAAATGATCTTTTTTCATTTGCACTATAGCCATTTTATTCCAAAGGTTGATCATAACGCCATATATACTTTATATATATTATTATTATTACATTGTTGCTCTATTGAAAATAAGTGCCACAACACATACAGTGCTCTCGTTTGATTTTGAATCAGATGGTTATGAGCAATGTCTACAAGAAAGTATCGATCCATTTTTTACATATGTCACATGTGGGACCAAATGCTGTTCCATGTGCAATTATTGGAAACATGGTGATATTGTTAAGATTGGGCGTGTTAAGAGAGATCACCCTGAATTTCAAAAAAATGACTTTCCGCAATTATCATTATCATCGTAGACTCGATTCCACACAATAATTATTTATGAACAATGTACATACACCAGCATGGCATCTGATGATAGAAGAAATAATGTGAAAAGTCAGTCTGCACAGCATTCGAGGTGCATCTTACCTTACCCCAAGTCACATTTCTGAAATTTCGACGAAGGTTACGCACAATTCCGTTCCACCACAAAGTCAGGTTTTTCTGGTCTCCACGAGAAGTCTGGTGCTAATCCAATGTCTTAATCTGTAGAATTCAGTTTCCACACTCATATGCGCGTCACTCATACAACATTTTCCTTCTTATCACTCGATGAAATGTCCACGAGAGTGGAACTGCTGGCAGTGTTGCTCGGACCTCCTATGGCGCCCATGCCTGCAGAACTACCAGTTTTGGCAAATGTCACTGTTTTTCCTTGCTTTCCAGAAGACTCATCATCCAGTGATGGCCACTGCGATTGATCGGTTTTGTTCAGCCTCTCACTCAATGCTTTCAAAGCAATTTGTCTAAAAATAAAGCAATAAGCTTTAAGCATGAACTTTGCATCGTGGTATTTAGTGAAACAATCTCAGTTTGTAAATCATTTACGCTGAATTTTTGATCACCATAAATGAAGGAATCTCACCTCCGGCGTTCTGCATCCACAGTGTCGGTACCTGGCAAAGTAATAGTGATGGACGAGGGTGCTCCAACGTCGTATTTTCTCACTGGCTTTCGACACAGTTTCACTTTGACTAAGAACTGAAACAATGTGTTGCACAGCACGGCGACAGGTGGTTGAAGCACATTAGGAAAAAAGCTTGATAATTTAAAAAAACATAGTCAAATTTTAGTATTTGATCAGTAAAAGATTTTTTATGAGATTCAAAGACTTGTCTAAGGATGCTGATGATTGAAATAGAATATTAAAAAAAATTGTGAATGGTTGAGTATTTCATGCTACGAGTTTGACACCTGGGACATCTGGGATTCGACCCAATTGCTAGTTGAGTAATATTAAACCATTCAGCTTTGTGAAACAGCCAGGTCACAGATGGCATCAAATAACTCTTAGCTTATTGTACTTAAGACTGATCAGTTATGTGCCAGTTGCTTCTCTATTAAGTTCTGTGAAATCTCTTCAGTGTTAGTGACGACATAACTTTGACAATGAATAGAGATGGAACTGACAAGAAACTGATGTGTGTAAATGGACCCTAAAAAAGAAGCAATATTGCCTGGAATACCTGGACGATGGTAAATCTACATGATGTATGTATATTGACATCATGCAAAGATTGTTAATTAGTGCATTTCATTTACAAAAATGAATAAAAAAAATTACCTGGCAAAGGAGAAACTCTCCGCCAAATCGCCACGGGTTCCGTTGGTGTGATACTGCAAGAACCTCAGATAAATCCATCCTACATAAAGTCCAGTTGCAAACATACAAGGGTATGTGCTCTCTGTGAGTCCCACTGCCCAAGTCAGAATGACTAAGAGGAGGCACGTCAAAGGAACATTTCTATTCCTCATTTTCCCAAGCGGTGTGTTGATTAAAATATTATCTGGCATGATCTGTTTGACGGCTACGAAAACAGCTGCCAGAAAGCCAGCTAATCCATGGATGTGTATCAAGAAAAGGATATCTGGGTTAGACGTGATCATATAGGAAGTGATATAGATGACCACAGTAAAAATAGCAACGCTGATGTTGACCACAGCGAAGAATGTCAGCATCTCCAGGGCTCCCCATAGAGGTTCCATGAGTTTGCCGCACAATCCAACGGTCACAATGTCCACTATAACTTGCCAAAAATGAATTTCTAGAAAACAGTGGGTGAAAGCCGTCCATATTCGAAAATTAGGTGGCAAGAGATAACCGGGCGTGACGCTAATTGCGTCTACGGCTGTGGCGTTAAAACTTAGAAAATAACACAGAAACACAGTTACGCAAATAAACTTCACAACGACGCTGCTATTTCCCAAAGCAGCCACGAATTGTTGTCGAAAATAAGGGAAATTTCGACGGAGAAACACAGCCGAAGAGGTCGCCATTTTCAAAATGGACGACAAACGTTCCTTTTTCTTCGGAATAACAAAATGGGCGGGGTCCCGCTCGAGGCAGCTGCTGGAAATGGCGCGCAATTCAAAATCAAAAAGCAAGGAAAGAACAAAACCGTAAATTTGTCTCGAAATTATTGTGGATACAACTTTTAAAATTGTTTGTTATTTTGCACACGCTGCCAGCAGGTGGCAGCATGAGATAGGCAAGTTGTGAGTGCAAAAAATTCAAATAA
>JAQGBW010000696.1:0-35870 GCA_034698625.1 Julus scanicus | reverse complement strand
AATAAATAAACTGTTTTATACATTTAACCAATAGTGTGTGAAATCATTCAACCTGCAACTTGAGACCCCATAGTTTCCGAAGGACGTGGTAGCGTTACAGATGAATGCTTTTTTTAATCACTACAGGTGTTATAGTCTGATGTAACACTGATTACAAACGTCTAAGGGGCCATTCATAAAGGACGTCTCAGAAATTCCACATGGTGTCCACATAAGAATTTAGTGGAATAACCGTAGTTTTGTAATGTTGTGTGTTGCATGACAATAAACAGTAACATTGCCTGGGAAATGTTTAGACAATGAATTACCATTGTTCAGAATCGTGCAATTCCAAATCTTCAGCACATGAGTTCGCGTGGTGGGAACTTATATCTTTTACAGAGGACTTGGAATGGTGCCACGTTATTCAATGATTTGGGGATCACGCTGCTATAAATGATGCATTAACAACTTTGACAGTAGTATCTAACACCGAGAGCAATGGGTTAATTTAAAGAACTACAGTTCGAGTTACTGAAGTTACATGTTTGGTGTTAGGTTGCTGGTTTGTTCAAAAGCTTTCATTTAGACAAGCTGAACAACAACAACTTGTTTTTGAATGAAATGCAAGTCTTTTGAAATTCGAGCTGCATTGTAGTGACCAATACAATGTGAATTAAATTAACTCGTAAAATATATGATGAACTCTAAAGTCACGCGCAGGATTACGAAACCTTGAAATTTTAATGCATGTGTAACACTCATATATGCTATATAGAAACATTGTAATTGAATGCAAAAATGCAAACAAGTTTTACTGTACCTGAAAAAAGTGTTGGATATTATCATACATAATTGTTCTGCAAATCTAGTTCATGCTTGGTGTTATGCGTATACTGTAATTACCCTATTTTTAACTTCCTGATGTAACTTCTGATTTAGTTACAGTGTTACAATGTGGGCTGTTTGAATGAACAGTTTTGGAATTAAATTACATAGTTGTTTACGTTTATAGCTAATGTAATTGTTTTATTTACAATTAAAAGTAAATTCATAGACTTGTGTAATTTTTGTACAAGATGTTGAGCAGCCTTGAAAATCGTGAAAGTTGGGAAATGTGCTTGAATTTATACTTGAATTTCCGGCCCACTTTGGAAGTTTAGGTTAATCGGGGAAAAAACTTTCAGATTTTCAGAAAGTTTTCAGACTCTTTGGTAAAGTCAAGGTGTATTTAAGATAATGTAAGTTTAAAATTCATCTAGCTTTTATTCATATATTCCTCAATTACTTGGGTACCAATTTGTAATGTTTTGTGAAAAACATACTCTACATTGATAATGTATTTTTGGATAATTTTAATTTCCACGTTCGTGCTGTTTTCAAACGATTATGATGGCAGAAAATATTGTGGATAAACATTGCAGATATAAACAGTCGTTAAGGACCTCATTGAGCCCACACGTGTTACTAAATTTGGTACGTGTGTGGAAAACCATATTAGTAACATTCTATTGATTTATTGTAATGAAAGGTAAATTTCACCAAACGTGCGAGCAGTTGAGTCCTTGGATTTTATTCACCTAATGTATGCCTCTGCGCATACATTAAATTATCTACATGTATGATGTATAGAATACAATCGTGAAAAAGTGTTTGACAGGACTAAAGTATGACTTAATATTTAAACGTCCCATTTCCTCGCATTTGATCACGGTCAAACCAGAAGTTCGATTTATATCCATGTTATTTTTTCTTAAATTTTCACTCGATGCCTCAACAGCTGGTACTGAGGGGAGGTTGGTGGTGCCAGCTACGATTATCAATTAATCTATGCATCTCGGACAGATCCACTTAGATGCTCATCCAGTTCGTAACAGCCTCCTTATACATAATTGCCAACACCCCATGCTTGACATCTCACGTCCAGTTCTCAAGCCTTGCCATTGGCTCTGAAACTCCATATATATACTGCATACTCAACGCCCTTCATCATTTCGATTGTGCTAGCCTTCATTGAAAGATCACAAGATTTATTTCTGATCTAATTTTTGACAAGAAAAAAAAATGAGCAACTCTCCTCAGCCGGAGATCGTGGCCAGTGCCCTGGACCTCATCGGCAACACGCCTCTTTTGGCCCTGGACCGACTGTGGCCTGGTCCAGGCCGCATCCTGGCCAAGTGTGAGTTCATGAACCCTGGGGCCAGCATAAAGGACCGTTCCTCTCTGTACATGGTGAAGAAGGCTTTGGAAAGCGGCGCTCTCAAACCCGGATCCAATGTCCTGGAGGTGACCAGTGGCAACCAGGGTTGTGGTCTGGCTGTCGTGTGTGCCGTCATGGGACTCCCCCTCACCGTCACCATGTCCAAGGGAAATAGCCCACAGAGGGCCGACATGATGAAAGGACTGGGAGCCAACTGCGTACGTGTGGATCAGGTCGAGGGCAAGCCTGGCAACGTCACCCTGGCCGATGTTCAGGCCGCCGAGGCAAGGGGCAAGGAGCTGGTCAAGGAACTTGGAGCCTACTACGTCGACCAGTTTAACAACGATTGTAATTCACTATCCCATGAGGAAACAACGGGGCCTGAAATCTGGAGACAGACAGCAGGCAGAGTCGATGGATTTGTGGCCACTGTGGGCACTGCTGGTACGTAAGAGGTTGTTTTGGACTTTGTGATGGGTTTTTCTAGAAATTGAAACAGTGGGGCCGGAACTTACATTTAGGAGGTATGGCAGAAATCGGTTGACCAATCGGTTGAAACAATAGAAAATTCTTTATACTTTGCTGTCTATCATCTTGTAATAAACTAAGGATTTACAAATATGCCATCTTGTTTCAAATATGATTCAAACATTCAAATATACCATTTAATTACAATTTCAGTCTGATTACAGTTGACCAAAACTCGACTTCCTCTCTGAAGTTTTCGGTATAAATTCTTTTAAGACAACGTCTAAGTCAAGTGTAGAGGTTACTTCGGAGTGTACATGTAGAATCACTGTATGAACTCGTACCGTGATATCGTACTTCTCAGGTACGTTTTCAGTCTCTTTAAGACCACACTGATGATAAAAAAACTAGACGTATTTCGTTTTGAAGTTTCTGCTTTACAGATTTGAATCATAAAAAAATTGCTGAAGAACATAAAAACAAACAAAAAATATTTTGGACTAATAATTTGTAAAAAAAGTTGGTATGGCAGCTGCCATACCTGCCATACCGGTTCCGGCGCCACTGAATTGAAAGGGCATGCTGGTGTCAAAATAGGACATGTCGATTGCGATTCGAATCTGTAAGTACGTTGACACCCATTACAAGTGATGTATATGGGTGAAGAAGATTCATGTTTGAATCGTGACCGTCTACATCCCCTACTATGATCCCGTTTAAGGCGGAGTAAGGCGACAGCTGTTAAATTGGAGAATGCGAGAATGTTTTTAGGTTCTGAAATATGTGTGCCAGAGGCAAGCAACTGTTTAAAAAAGCATCTATGCACGAAGTTCACATCCATTTTTTTTAAAGTGAGATTGGCTGTGCAATGAAGGCCAAATCCTCTTCCCTATTTCCTTCTTGCAATGAGATACTTTTGAGTAACCACTAATTGATACATTTCTGGAAAGTTCATACTTGCGTACGTTTACTGGTTGTTTTATTGGAAATCAATTAATTTCAAACTGATGTCGTAGTAAAATCTAGAAGTACTATAATCATTGCTAGTTTATTGTGAAAACATATATATGGTCCATAAACTCGGCCTTTAGTGGTCTTTTTTTCCCTCAAATTGAGAGATATTAATCTCGCTTTTTTTGTTATTATACTTGTCGATCAACAATAATTGACCTAATTGAATTTCGACTTCAGACTGTTAACTCTTTGAGGGTGGTCACTTTAACTGTAACGGTGTAACCTAATAAGATTCAAAATTGATTAAGCATAGGGGTGTAAAGTTTGTAATTAGTAACTCAATTCATTGGAAAGTTGTGTTTTTAGGAAATTTAAAACTTGCATTAGTTCAAAAATCCATTATTCAATGTGTCCATTATCCAATTATCCATTATCAATTTCTTATTTATGTTATTTTTCTTTCATTTGTGCTTGAAATTTAACCTGTCTTTTAATGATACTTAAACCATTATTTCTGAATTTTGATATTCGCTAGTAATACTATTGAATATTTAGATTTTGACTTAACGTCATACCAATTAAACACACTTTGCATCCACAGCATTAAATGCACTTTTTTCAAATTTGTACAATCGAAACTTTGAAATTTTTGTATGATACGATATCAGTAAACGTATGCAGGTTTGCCAAAGCATAAAATTCGTGTAGTTGCTTAGCTCCTCGCAGTACAATAGGATTTCTGAACTGCTTTGTTAGATATACCGTATATAATGCAATTTGCATGAGGACAGTCATGAATATTTTAACTGTCTCTAGAACACTTTCTACAGACTGAACGATCATTTAACTTAATGGAAAACTAAGACAAGTCAAGTATACCAGCTGGCTAAAACACTATTATCTTTCAAATTTATTCTTGGTGATCAATTTAATGGAAAGCATACATGCTGTAGATCTTGTCTGTAAATTCCATATCTCATCATAGTCATTTTTGATGTCTTTGTTTTTGATTGTATTGGCAAGTTTAGTAGCTAGCGTAGTTGAAACGGAAGTGTAATGGCGAATATAACGGCTATCGGCTGTTACTCGGCTTACACGGTTGTGTAACGGCTTACGATAATGTTTGTATAAAACTGCAGTCCTATACGTTGACAACATTTGAGGCCGTATCACTGACACTCCTTTTTGACCTTGTCTAGGTATCAAGGGAGTTAATAAACCAGTGCCCTTACATGTCCTGATTTGAGTTCGAAATTGTTTACAAATTCAGCTTATCTAGCTGAGAAGCAGTTGCCACACTTGATTAATATCGACTCGAACTGTATTCTGTCCTCATGTAAATTTAATTGCATGATAAGCTGATGCGTGGATTATATTAAAAATTGGGATTTTTCAATACATAGGCACTTTCATGGGAGTGTCTCGCTTCCTGAAAAAACAAAATCCCGACGTTTTCTGCAGCGTGGTGGAGCCGAAGGGCGCCGAAGTGATTAAAGGCGAAACTGTGACCAAGCCCCTTCACCTCTTACAAGGTTCCGGTTATGGCTGTGTGCCGACGCTGTTTAAATTTGGCACCATGGACGAGACCATAGGAGTGACGGACGAAGAAGCGGTCAAGTACATGCGTCTACTAGGCTCCAAAGAAGGTCTGTTCTTGGGCTACACTTCCGGTGCCAACGTGTGCGCGGCTGTCAAGCTGCTCCAGAGCGGAAAGTTACCCAAAGACGCATGGGTAGTTACCATGCTCAACGATTCGGGCCTCAAGTACCCATTTGTGGACGATCACTTTGCATAAGTTTCTCGAAACCTCATCAGGGACTTATTCGCATTCTGCAAAACTAGTTGAATAATTCTGGTGTTATTATACGACATTTTATTGTTACATTTGTCTCCTTTTGTAACTTCTTGTATTAAAGTTTCCTCTACAAAGTGATGGCGTCCAATAAATTTGTAATAAAAATGGCATTTGGTAATATACTAAATCATGAATTAAACTTTATTATTAATTCAAAAACAGACTTCAGCGATTCAAGCAATGGAATCTGTAAACATTCTTTAAATACAGCGCCCTCTAGCACTTCCCACATTGTATTTTGGGAATCAAGGGGTGGAACTGACCCAGCTTGCTTTCATTCCCAATAGGAAGAAAGTAAAAATGGACAGGGTATTGTTAGCTTTCTATATGCTTTGCTTTAACTACGCCGTGTGCTCATCTTGTATCTTATTTTTTTACTCTGATTTCCAAAAATATCGTGACAATTAAGGGTCGTCTAAATCTGTTTCACACTTGTAAAATGGTGAAAGACGTGCTTGTGCACAATTTCACTTTTGTATTTTCTCGTTAATCCACCTACGTTTTCATGGTGCAATTGGTAAGTACAAAAACTGAATTGTTGATGCTTGTTAACTCTTTAAGTTTTTACAAATATATATATATATATATATATATATATATATATATATCATTTTGTATTATAGTTGGAAATTAATAAACTGTATTATAAAAGTCAGTGTTTTTTTTTCTATTTTTTTTCTTCTCATGCTTTATGCATTTGTAATTGTTTATAAATAGGATTATTATTTGAAGGAATTACTTTTCATATTGCATTTTCTTCTTTATTGTTAACGTTTTACTAATTTTGTCAGAGGGACTTGTAACAAATTCATACAGAAAAACCTTGAAATAAAGGTCGGTTGGGTTACTTAAAATGGCGTGCCGGAACCTGACTAATTGGTCTTTTGGTTGCCGGCCAAATAACTTCCTACACATTTAAAGCAAAGTAAGACTATTGTATTCTATATATTGGCAATATCAAACCATCAGGTGTGTACTTGGGTTTATTTTTGTCAAATATCAACTTTATTTTTAATAATATTCAGGTTCTAAAGTAACGAGACGTTAAACTCAACAATATGAAATTCTGAATAATAGTGAAAACTTGGTCGAATGCCAGATACAAAATGCGACATAATTGTATTACTTGAGTACCACCTTTCCACATCTGTGGCTCCCATCTGTTTGAAACAGGTTGTAGGATTGAAATTAGTTTCAATTTTTTTGCGGTCATTCAATTTATTTTTGCATAGGTTTGCAGAATCTTGCGTTTTGTTAAGGATGACGATCGAAGATCTGTAAAAATACGTGTACATATGTTATTCTTAACAAAACAGTGCTCTTTTTGAGATAATGGATAAAACATTTCTGTATTTGGAAAAGCCGATTGATTGTAAATGGTTGCCGTTTTACGTCTGCAAATCTAAAATCTATATGATGTCTAACAGTAATCAATATTCGATCGTTGAACCTGCAAGTCATGTAGATAAGTTGTTATTCAACTTTGTTTTACCAAAGTATTAAATACATTGACTGCTTCTCAAATGTCCTTTTATCCTAATGATAAGCCTACGTAAAATATGATTTTTAACTTTTTTGATATTAAGGTGCGAAATATAGCGGTTCGAGTGCATTAATTTCAGATTAATATGATATTAAACTGGCTAGATAACAATTGTAATCGGTTAACAATATTAAAAAATAGGTTTTTAAACTGCTTTTATTTCATAAACCGTTATAACTGTCAAAGATCAACAAGCTTTAAAAAAAATCAATAAGTCTATATATAATTGAGTAGTTTAATTACAGTAGGGTTACGTTGAAATTGATTTGGATTTTGAGGAAATATTAACCACCAACGAAGAAAATTCACAATTGTTAAGTTATTTTGGAATTGCGTTTATGCTTAAAATTTTCATTCAATTTCAGGGAAAGTCGAAACCACCACCGGAGTCTCGATGCGTCTGGGTTAGCCATAAACCACCTTGTAGGAATAGTGGCGAAATCATAAAAGCACCAAAATATCCAGGCAATCTAATTAGGACATCGAAGGTGACAGATTTTCTAGACAAGAATAGTCCTGGAACCTATCTTGATTATTCGACAGTTGACGGTATCATCTATTCCGTTTTTGATTTCAGTATACGTTATGGAATTTTATCCCAAAGAATTTATTCGAGCAGTTTAGAAGATTAGCCAACTTTTATTTTCTCATTATTGCGATTATTCAGGTAAGTGCAGCTGTTTCACGCCAATTAAAGAGCATTTTACAATTATCAGTAGCAACTTTAATGTATGACACCCTTCAGGATATATGTACACACCGGTACTTGGATGTGGTTATTTTGGTAAAAAAAATACAAAATTCGAAAATGTTACTCTACAAAAACCCTGGGGAAAAACATAGTCAAACCACCAAGGAAGTTTGAGAGTAGATGAGGCAATTTTCGGTTGTATTAACAAACAACAACAAAAAATAAACAAAAAAAATGTAGATTTTAGCAAAATTAGCTAATTTTATAGAAGTTTGAGTATTTCCAAAATTACTACATTTTATTAGATTTTCCAATTTTTTTAAAGCAACATCTAGAGCAGTGCTATGCTAGAAACATATTTATGAATATTTAATGAAATTTATGAAAATAGTTGTGAAATATGGATAGCAACAACGTTTAAAAACAATGATGTAAAAAAATGGTGCATTAAATTAGTACTACTGTTGCCTGTTGGATTGTGTTATGAATTGATATCATGGTTGTCATGACTTGGAATTACTAAGAGTGGTTTTTAAACCGTTAACTACAATAGATAAGCTCTAGCTTACATCACGACACTTCTCAATAACTGTTTTTTGAGAGATTACTGATTAATACTGAAGAGTTTTAAGCAATCAAAAATTCGCAACCCGATCAACGCAATCTCGGGGAACAAGGTACATGATGAAAATTAACCCCGTCTTCAAGATAGCTCTCTTTTTAGAATTTTATTTTTGATCTCATGCAGATAGCCAACAGATTGTATTATAACAAGTAAAAAAAATAATAATATTCAACTGTTAACTCATAGTTAACGACCTATATTTTCTATTGAAAGGGTCCCCATATAAGGCAATTAATATTTAACTTGTGACAGATGTAACTTTTATTTTTGTGCCTTGTTATGTATTTGCTTATTTTTCTCCTGATTTTTTCCTGTTTTTTCCTAAACGAAAATAATATTTATTACAAAAAAGATTTCTGAAGATCATTATTAATTATTAATTTATCATTATCAATCATTATTAATTTGAAACCTAGATTTAAAAAAAAAAATTGTTGTGTTGCTCTTATTAAGAACCCACAAAAAGTGGCTAAATATCATTCAGGTAAAAATTATACAACATATTAAGAAAAGTGTCAAAAATGCTTTGCATGCAATGCTTTGTATAACTAAGATGTATCAACATCATTTTTGGTTTGATGACATTCAATATATTCTGTAATAAGATTCTATACCATGCAGGATACAACTATTGGGTAATTTTGGGCGGATCGCCATTATCTCATTGCTTTTAATCATGCATTGACTTAACTGCACTCAGCATTACATTTTTTTTTAAACAACACCCATATTACAACCCAATGAGAAAATAAATACTTATTGGTTTTGGAACAAGCAATCGTTTATAAAACTGAGGCAACACAAATGCTATTATAATATTTCGTATCAATATGTATTAGATAATGCAATTTTATGCTGTCAAATTTTTGTTTAGCTCCGGCTAGATTAATAAATTGAGATGATGTTTTTCTTTTTTAAATTGTAATTATTTTATAAACGTTTCATCTGTTTCCAGATGGTTTTGCCAAATAGTCCTGTCAGTCCAATGACAAGCGTGCTTCCCCTTATTTTCGTAGTTCTAGTCACAGCCATTAAACAAGTAAGTTGAATTAAGTGAACTGTTTATTTATGTGCATCTACTCGTATACTGCATATAAACAATGGCTCGTAAAAAAAAATGAACGCTTTGCGAACTATAATTCACATGGCGTGTATATATATTTATTTGTATTTCTTGTTTCCCTGCATTTTTAGGGCTATGAAGATTGGTTACGGCACAAAAGTGATAATACTGTAAATAATAAAAAAGTTACTATAATAAAGGATGGAATTGAGAAAGTTGTAAGGTCTAAGGACATCAAGGTACTTAAATGCAATAAATGTGTCACAATTTTATTTCAAACTGCTATAAAGATTAAAATATTTCTTTATATTGTTTAGGTTGGGGACATTGTTTTAGTCAAAATAAACAGCGAATTTCCTTGTGATTTGGTGCTACTGTCCTCAAAGGAAAGTAGTGGCCAATGCTACATAACAACAGCAAATCTGGATGGGGAGACAAATTTAAAGGTAATTAATATTATTTTTTTTCTGACCATCATGGAATCTTGCATATTTAAACAGAATATCAATGACTGTTTAAATTTCAATTGTATACCATCTACAAGACTATCTTGAACTGCGATACTCTGTGTATTTAATCGTTTTTATTATTATTTTTTAAAGATCCACTGTTGTGTGCCAGAGACCAAATCCTATAAAGATCCAGAAGATTTGGAAAGGCTTCGAGCTGTTATTGATTGTGAATTACCAAATGCGGATTTGTACAGCTTCAGAGGTAGAATCACTGTGGAAACTGAAGATGGAGAAAAAGTTTGGTAAATAACTGAGCTATTTTTTTAATAAATACATTTAGCATATAACTGCAGTTCGGTTCACTTATATTTTTGTTGTTTTCTGTATAGCCCTTTAAACCATGAAAACGTGTTGTTGAGAGGAACTAGTCTGAAAAATACAGCCTTTGTATATGGTATTCAAAAATATTCTGATTTTTAAATAGTACAAATTATTAGGCTAATTCTATCTAAAAGTAACCTGTTATTTTTGCATTAATTACAATTTCTTAATTTACCAGGTTGTGTAGTATACACTGGTCAACAAACGAAAATGGCTATGAATTCCAAATTAACATCAAACAAGTTTTCCACCATTGAAAGGTAAGCATTTTCGTTGTTATGTCAGTATCAGTATTCTTGTATCAGAAGTTTCATCCAATAATTTGTATTAGATATAAGAAATATGTTGCATTTTTCACTTTCAGGTCCATGAATATTTACCTGATTATGTTTTTGATGTTGTTGATCGTGGAGGTTGCACTATGTGCTGCGCTTCAGTATGGCTACCACAGCAACTCCACAGTGCCCTTACCTTGGTATATGTACATTCCATCTGATGAACTTAATGGGGTATGTTTTACCTGAGTTGTCATTTTAAATCCAGTGAATTTGTAAAAAAAAATGATGTATACAGGCAACAGTGGAATAGAACCTAACATATTTTTATACTTTCTTAGATATGGCATGTGCTGGAAAATGTACTATCATACATAGTGCTGTTAAATTATACCATTCCCATATCTATGTATGTCACCATAGGTAAAGGGCATTCACGTTTTTTTGTTTTTGTTTTTCATATGTCAAATTTCATGTGTTAATATTGTGTATTTGTTGAAATTTACTTTTAAGAACTGCAAAAGTTTTTTGGCTCTCTTTTCTTTGGCTGGGATGCACAACTTTATGATGAAAAAACGGACCAATGTGCTAAGTGCAACACTTCTGATCTCAATGAAGAGTTAGGGCAGGTAATTCAAATTGAATGCTCAAGTCCTTATTATAATTATAGAAATTCTGACTACTTGCTGTTACGTGCTTGCCTCTCGATACTAAGGTGTTGGAAAACGTAGAACGATTCGTTTGCCCCGTACTTTTTTTTTTAAAATTTACAATTTATGTACATACTTTTTAAAATTTAAATAAATAAAATGAAATCCAATTTAGTGTAGATTTTGACTTAAAATGTTTTTTTTTAAATATTAAACGAGGGTATCTAAAATCTTGCATAACGTTTACTTAAATATGTGTTCAAAAACTGAACCACTTTCGTAAAACAAAAAATGTTTAAAATGGTTGCCGACGGTTTTGTGGAAATTTTAAAGTTAAATAATATCTGAATTTCAGGTGCAATATCTGTTCACCGATAAGACGGGAACCCTTACTGAAAACGACATGCAGTTTCGCCGATGCTCCATCAGTGGCTTGCGCTATATCGAGCACAACGAAGCCCTCTGCCAATTTGAACAAGAGGGTGTCGTTCCAGAACCTGTTGATGAATTTAACGTAAATAGACCTTAATTAATTTCTGTTTCAATAAATCTTGATTGGAAATTGTTTTGATTAAAGCTGTTTTTTTTTTTTGGTTTGTTTTGTTTTTTCAGGATGATATCAATAATTTTTTTCTGGCACTAGCCTTGTGTCACACAGCCCAAATAACCCCCAAAGTTAGTCGTAATGGATCCATTAATCCTGGATTTGTTAGTGACAGCGATGACCCAGAGGCTGTATCGTTATCCAGTTCATCTAGCGGAGGATCTGCATCATTATTGCCAGAATATCAGGCATCATCCCCTGATGAAAAAGCACTTCTGGAGGCCTGCAGGAGGTAAACATCGGAAATTTTTTATCGTTTTTATTTAAAGATACCAATATGGATGGTTCGATTAATTATTTTAGATTCGGAATAATTTTTCGCGGCATTGAGGATTACAACTATCGCATCACTTTTAAAGACACAAAGCAAGTTTATAAGCTACTGCACGTATTAGAATTTGACTCCGATCGGAAATGCATGTCAGTGATTGTGCAAAAACCAGATGGTAATTATTCTTTTTATTATTTAATTCACTCCAATCATTTTCTGTAACCCGTAGAAATTACTACTTGTTTTGGAGTTGCTAAGCTTGCTAAGTTTATGCTCATTGTTTAAATTTTAGGAAGGATTTTCCTCTACTGCAAAGGTGCAGAGACAGCGGTGCTTCCACGTGCTGATAGTGGGCCAAGTGCTGAAACCTTGGTACATGTTAATGAATATGCTATGGTAAGTTATTTGTATTAATCAAATTAAGTTTCTTAAAATATTGAAGTGCAGAATGCAGATGTATTAAATTTAAAGTTTAATTTCTAACTTTAATGGCTGCCCATATAGGACTCAACATCAAGCAGGTATTTTTAGATGATATTATTAAATGTTACCAAACTTTTTTTTTATTAGTGATGCAAATTTGTATATGTAAACGTTTTTTACATATGTAATTATTTGTAAAAATATTGTCTGATGGACAAATTTAATGTGAAAAATATTGTATCAGTTTGAACTTTCCTGCAACACAGGTATATGTTACTGCATCATTAGTTATCTTCGACAGGTGGTTCAAATGTATTTGTAATTCTAAAAGTTTTGACAAATATTGAAAGATATTTGCACTTGTGCAAGTGTAAGCTAGGAATGTTGAAATATAAATTATGTTTAAAAATTCAACAAGCTTAGGAAGTTCATGAAAATATAAGTAATTTTTTGTTTTTTTAACAGATTGGACTGCGAACATTGGTAGTTGGCGAACGTGAACTTAACCATGAGGAATATGATGCCTTTGAGAAAGAAATTAGAAAGGCAAAGTCTTCCCTCGAAGACAGAGATAAAGAGGTAAGAAAACAGTTGTTCAAGAAAGAATTTTCTAATTAAATGGAAAACATCATAATCATTGCAAACATACAGCACATCTTTTAGTTTAAAATATATGCTGTTACTTTTATGGCCTAATGGTAGTTCGTTAAATTATATTGAAGGTCTTAGTTTTTGGAGACAATCAATTTGAAGCTAACAAGTTTCATTTTATACCAGGTGGCAGTGGTGTTTGAAATGGTCGAACGAAACCTGACTATCCTAGGAGCCACAGCTGTGGAAGACAGACTCCAAGATGGAGTTCCCGAAACGTTACAGGCCTTAAGGGAAGCTGGCATCAAAGTAAGTCTCTCTCGAGAAGTTTTTTTTTGTTACAATATTAAATTAAATAAATAAAAAACTAAACTAATTCCTTTGGGTAGATTTGGATGTTAACCGGAGACAAAGAAGAAACTGCAGTAAACATTAGTTATTCCTGTGGGCATTTCAATCGTGATATGGTCCTCTTATATGCTACACAGCAAAGGGATGCAGAAGCTGCCATGATATCTTTGAATGAGTTGAAAAAGCGGTAATTTAATTTTTTACTAATTTATTATATATATATTTTTTGTCCATGATACAATAAAACTGAATAGAATTGAGTTTTACTAAAAGATGAATTTAATTAATAAATAGTATGCAAGAAGATACGGACCGTGGCCTGGAAACTGATTTTGCATTAGTCGTGGATGGTGGTAGCCTAGCGTACATTTTTCGGCTGGATTTTGAGTATTTGGAATTGTTCCGGGAAATTTGCTGCAACTGCAAAGCTGTGGTTTGCTGCCGAATGACTCCCATTCAAAAAGCGACAGTAAGATCTTCCAGAAAATTATATAAATTGCATGATATCTCCCTTGTATTTACAAGTTGTATTTATGATTTTCTTGATTAGATTGTGAGGCTTATTAAAAAATCTGTATCGAGGCCCACGACTGCTGCCATTGGCGATGGTGCTAATGATGTGAGCATGATACAAGAAGCCCATGTTGGATTAGGTGGGTAACAAACTTGTTGGCAATGGAGATTTCTTAAATTTTGAGAATGTAATTTTCGCATTGTTTAATTTTGTATTCAGGCGTGATGGGGAAGGAGGGTCGACAGGCTGTGCGGTGTAGTGATTTTGCATTCGCCAGGTTTCGCTTCCTAAAACGTGTGCTTTTGGTGCACGGACATTATTATTATGTCCGTGTATCTATGCTTGTGCAGTATTCCTTTTATAAGGTAATTTAATGCTATCCGATAAGTTTTGGAGCTTATATAAGTCTAGTTGTTAGAATGTTTATTTATTCTTGATCATTCATTTGCAGAATTTGGCATTTATCACACCCCAGCTGTATTATGTGTTTTATGCGTGGTTTTCACCACAGGTAATGCTCGAGAAAGCTGCTTACTTTTAGTTTTTGTTTAAAATTAACAGCTGTTCAAGCCCACAGCTTCATTATCTGAATTAACTAACATAGCTTTTATTTTCAGCCGTTGTACGATGGCATGTTTTTAACGTTTTTCAACATCATTTTTACTTCGGCGCCCATATTGATTTATGGTTTGTTCGAGCAGAACATTAGTCAGGATAAACTTATGGACCAACCAGAATTGTACAAGTTAGTGCTTTTCTCTCATCCATAGTTTCTTAATTTGTTTTTCCGTAAAGCTATATAGTGATGTTTCAATTTTTTTTTTAGAAACATAGCGAACAATTCTTTACTATCATCGTGGCAGTTCACGAAATGGACTGCTCTCGGTAATCTACAAGTTGTAATTTAAATGCATCGTTACTAAATCGTTATTCCAAGACACGCATTTAATAATTGTCAATTTTTCAGGGTTTTGGCATTCCATAGTTTTCTTTTACGGTGCAGTGCTTTTATTTAATAATGATGCTGTGTCTCAATATGGCTGGGTAAGAGATGCTTTAATTTTACACATTAATTCTTTATTAAAAGAAATCAAAGCAGCTTATGTGAAAATTCCATAATTTTATTTTATGTTTTAGACATTTGACTTATGGTGTATGGGTACCCTTGTATTTCACGTTTGTGTGGTAGTAATCAACTTGAAGGTAATATGCTGTAGAAGATCTATCATGAAATATTTCGTGTCTTAAGAATACAAGGATCGTCAACAAAAGCTTATATATATATTTTTTTTTATTATTTAGCTCTGCCTTGAAACGCGATATTACAGTGGAATATTTTTCTTTTCTATTGTGATATCCATACTCGGTTTTATGGGATTTTCCCTAATATACTGTTCCACCACATTATGGTAAACTGTTTGTTTTTAAAGCTAAAATAGCATTTTTCTAACCGTTTTTCCGAGCTAACATGTTAATGTAAACATATTTCAGGCGTGCTTTCTCAGGTGGAACTGGGATGCTATGGGTATATTTCCAACTCTTGTGTTCCAGTTCGTTTTGGTTCTGCTCATTTCTTATGACAGTAGCTTCACTTGCACCTGATATTACATTAGATATATTTGTCATGTACTCCAAGGAGATCAAAAATGGCTACCGCAAGGTAAGATTCTTAATGTTTACTATAATTGCTTAAATTTCTTTTATGTTTTTCTTGTTTCTTTTTTTTTTTTTTTTAAATTTCTGTATACAAGTTGTTTCTAATGCCTACTTTTTGTGATTTTCTTGATCGTATTCTTCAGATGTTTTCCTACAAACCCAAAAGCAATAACACCATTCTTCCAACTAACAACAACAACACGATTAATGAGCTTTCAACACGAATTTCACGCAGGTTCAAAATTAAGTCGAGCGTAATGTCAGATTCTCAAGAATACATAATGGAAACCACAAAAATTTGAAGAAATGACTTTGAATTGAACTTTTGCAAGCAAGGTATGTACACTTCTAGTAATTTTTTGAAATACTTTGTAGATTGTGAACCCAACTACACCCAAAGTAACTTGTAACTAGAGTTAGCTACTTATGAACATTCAGTTTGTGCGCTTGGATTGGTAGTGATATGCGAGGGTTCCAGTAACCTATTCGCTTGAAATTTCGTACGTCACGTTCTTTGTTTGTGCGAATTTAATATTGGATTCTCGTATGTATGGAAACTTGCATATCACCAATGCATTGCAGGAAAGCTCGCTGAAATTTTTAAATAATTATTCTGTACAATGTACATCATATATTTCAATTGGCGAGCTTTCTTGCAACGCAGTAATGCAATGTAAGGTGGCATACAAACTTGAAAACAGAATGCCATTCATAAATTTATGATAGATAACTGAATGAGACAAAATCACCCATTACACTAATTGTATGACGTCCTACAACATTCTAGTTATACTTTTTGCCTTATCTTTAAGGGTTAAGGTTTTAAAATCGTGTGAAAGGGTTACTGGAATCCTCACATATCATTTCCTAGTCAATTATGTAATTAGATTTTTCCTAATTGCTGCTTTTGCATACCTGCAAGAGCATTAAAAAGTTTTTGCGCATGGCATCTATACAAAGAAATTGCTGCAGTTTTTGGTTCCCATGAGGATCTTGTTTACATGACATTCTTGTCCTGACTAATCTGATCATGAGAAAAATAAAAGCAAACTATTTTAGTTATGTGAGAAACAAGCAGAATTTTAATTTAACGAATAGGTAAAAAAAATTAAAATGTTTTAATTAAAAGAAAACTTATTTAGATTTTACTTTCAAATGTTTTGATTTTGTAGTTAGTGAAGCTTAAATTATTATACTGTTGTATCTCAATTAATTTATGTAATATTTCCTGAAATGCAAGGAATACGTTTTTGATAAATTATACATAACATCTGTATAAATAATGTACATGTAGGCTACAGTAGATTGATAGTGCTAAATTTTATTTGAACACTTTTTTAAATCTTACAATTTGCACATTAAGTAATGTGTGTATATTTCTATGGTTTTAATCAGGATTTGTGATGCACAAACTCAACGGGAATACTTTTCATATTTCTGTTGACGTTCCTGAGGATGTTCGCCTGTTCCAAATAGTTTGAAGAGTATTCGTGGTGCAACATGTTAGGAAGAGACACGTTCAAAGCTGCCATTGCTCAGGGTTATTAGTGCTAAATGACACTGCTGTGATTTTTGTAAGTTTCCCAACGTTGTACCATATTTTATCATAAGATTTCCATTTGGCAAATTTTAAATGTACCCGACAAATCATACCCATTTTGTACAGAATTCTTTTTTAAAAAATTTCCCATACTTGATATTTGCCATAATGCTGACTAGAAGAAAAGATTTAAATTACTTTTATCGGAGTTATTTATTTTGAAATTTTTATTTATTTAGTTTTATTCTTTATTTATGACACTGTGCCGGCCAATAGCCAACAAATGCATGTCATATGTTTTTTTAAGTGAAGTATATTTCGGTTATTTAAGTTCCTTCCTTTATTTTAAAGGGTAAATTTTGAATTCACTATAAAAGTCCTCCCTCCGTAAATATTAAAGAAGGATATTCTGAATGCCGAAATTTTAATATATTACATCTGTAAATATTTTAGTGCATGTTGTATTATTTTTAATAGTGAAAAGTTTGCAAGTTTGCAAGTTAGTATGAAGACTAAAATGCAAGAATAATTTTTGAAAAACTTATCGAAGTTAGCATTTCCAAAATTGCATCTACTTCAATAGTTATCAATAGTTGCAAATTAAGCTGTGTTTTTGTAAAAAAAATTGTGGCGATGCAATGCTACTAGTGCTTATGAATAATGACTTTTGTTGCTCATCGTGTTAAGATTTATTCCAGTCCAAATGTGATTGGATTATTGCACTTAAGATCCAAATGTTGATCTCATTGTTGCAGACAAATTTCCCAAACTTTCCAAAACTGAAGAATTGATGGCAATGTATATTAATTATTCATTTATGTAATCTTTGTGCTGCTCTTTTCCGTTTTATGGAGAAAATCTAATGCAAGTATAAAGAATAAGCTTCGTAAAAAGTCATTGCTATTTGAATCGGTGGTCCTTTGTGGACTCTTGTGATCTTTTAGGGCGTTTTTGAACCTCTCCTGTCCCTCCCTGCATTCTCGTTTTCCCATACCATCTACCAGTGGGTTCAAAGTCAGTTCTTCTTATCCTATAATTACCATTCAAGTAGGGTGCATAGTGTTCCTTGGCAAATTTTCAGGTAAGAAATAAAGCATGTTCTCACGAAATTGCCAAATAAAATGTATGAAGTATTTGACTGTGCCATATTGGAATACAGTAATTGCTTTTGCAATAAATTGATTGTTTTGTTTTTAAATTTTGCTCTTTTTTGTTTTTATAAGTTTAGTGTTATTAGCAAGTGGATTGAAGTGAATTTAGTTTTACATAGTTTGGCCTACAGCAAGGGATGGTTACTTTCAGTCGAGGATAATAATGAAAACGTAAAGGTAAGTTATGTCTTAAATTTGTTCACTTTTACTTTCAGCCGAGGGGGTTTTACCAAAGTTAGGGGAAACTATTATCGCCTATTCATGTTGATAGCTTTACTGTTTATATGTTATGAAACCACGTAAAGCTCCTATAGTTTGGTAACGCGTCCCTTGGCAACAGAAAGATTCTTCTGGTGGAATGTTGTGATGCAATTATACCGACATGCAGTCCAAGTTCTGGTAAGTCCATTTTAAGTTTAGAAATAATCACTGATAACATTTACTATGGTGTCTAATATTTACATGATATATCAGATTCACGTTTATTTTAAAATAAAATCTCAATTTAACAACAGGTGCAGACTTGCGCAAAATAGGTTAAAGCCCTACTATGTCAATTAGTTAAGAACGACATTGACAAAAAAAAAAAAAAAACTGAATTTTTGTCAAATAGAGTGCACAATACATTACAGGACATTTCACACAAAAATAGCCTATTCACACTCCAGGTTTAGAAGAAGGCCACTTTAAATAAATAAATAAAGGTTTGAGATTATAGTTGTAAACTGCCATCCCATATTTCAAATGCATGTAAAAGTTGCAAGCTTCCATTTCCAGAAAAGTGTGCAAGTATTGCTACTGTTAATTTATCTTCTCCTAATTTTATTCTTTTATTATAATTGCATAAAAAAGAATGGAAATTCTAAAATTTTGTAACAATTCAAAACATGATTTTTCCATCAATCCATATACATTTGGGATGTAGCAGATTCTCTAGCTTTATCAGAAGGGCACACGATTGTATATTTTGACATTTAAGGACACTTGCATGCGTTTATGAGATAGTTTTCTTATTATGCTGATGCGCAATATTTCCAACAGCATGTGCTGAAATCAAGAGCAAATATGTTGAAATAAGGAAAGAAGAATATGTGGTAGAGTCACCAACTCAAGTTTCCCAACTTGCTAAATTTGCATCTTAAATTGCACAAAAATAGCGGCTTAAAAGCGTGCTTACTCTGCCATTGCTATGCACTCACTAACTTGGAAGTAGCAAAATAGGCAATGCAGAAAATCTCCGAGTTGCAAGTCGCGGAGTATAAAAATGTCAAAAACCATTTATTCTGTACTAAGAGTCCGGTTCTACGCAGAGAGCCACCTAGATTGAAGTTTTCAAAGGCCACTTGTCGACAAGTTTCCAAAAATTTCTCTTAATGTCCGTTTTGGGAATTGCCGTTGCAATATTTGGTCGGAGTGTCCGGCACCGACGGCTGTTCGTCTTCGGCTAACTGGACTGCAGTGAAATTGAGCGCCGCAGAGTTGATGCAAAAACGTTTTCCCGATGGCTTTGGCCCGTCGTCGAACAGGTGGCCTAGGTGAGACTGACACTTGGCGCAAGAGACTTCCGTCCGGACCAGACCTGGTTTCATAGCAATCAGAAGAATGTTGCCTCCCACTATTAGTTGAAAGATATTTTTGGGGATAGGGAGAGCGGGGAAGAAAAGAGGAAAAAAACAATTTGCCTCAAAATGAGTGAAGCGAGCACAGCCAGGAGCAAGGGTGAGTGATAATTATTGCATACAAAAGTTGTGTCAGTATTCAGATTAATGTTGCGCTAGAACAGAATTGCTGATTCAGTTAGCTATGGGATTCCAGAAGTTATATATAACTTCCAAATTTCAAAATGTAATTTGGAATTCTTGAATTACACAACTTTACATATACTAGGTTATAAACACTGAGCATTTTTAAAAACCAAAAAGCACCTCGATCCCTGTTTAACTATTTTAAAATTTCTGAAATGTTTTTATTTTTTTTTATAAATTGATATTTTGTTTAATTCAGACAATTCGGACAATTAATGACATTTTGGTTAATTTTTTTTTTAAATCAACAATTCGTTTCTATGCTGTATTAAACCTGCAATCCACGCAAACATTGCCGCACCAAACATGCTTGCACAGTATCCATACTCATTCCCAATTTTAGGGAAAAACCAATTTTTAACCAATTTCAGCCAATTAACTTTGAATTTAAGACGTAAGTCTCGTGTAGAAAGCTGTAATACCCAAAGTCAGATTAGTGTTTGGGGAAGGTAAAAAGTATAGTCAAAACTAATTACCGTGTGACAAATCTTGCTTTAACTTCACTTTCTTTTTGTCAACGACGTCAAAAAACGCTGGCCATCCTGAACCAGACTCGTATTTTGTCTGTGATGAAAACAATTCTTCACCACACACCACACACGAATACATGCCATCGTCTTTAAGCTTATAAAATTTTCCAGTGAAGGCTCTAAAAATCAAATTACACCATTAGAATTATCGAGAAATAGGTCAAAGACAATCATCATTTCAATAACTGATTTCAGACTTTTTCAAAGTTTTTATAACAACAACAACAAACTGATATCAGTACTGGTTTTCTTCATCAAGTTTCTGAACTGTTTTTTTCCTGTTAGAATTTCTTTTCACCTTTCTGTGCCTTTTTCCTGCGTGATCTGGTATTGCAATGGACTTAGTTTCTTTTTCAGATCATCCCTGGACATGCAGCATGGGGAGCACATGACTCCTTGGCCATCACCGGATGATGTCATGCTAGACATAGCCTGAACCGTGAAGGAACCCTTGGACACTGTTGGAGCAACAATATGTAAGTGGCTTAAACGGGATCCATTGGACCTGTAAAGAAACAATAATTTTAGACAAGATTATTTTTCTCATTCTGCTGAATTTTTTATAATTTCACTGAAAATGTAAACCAAGCCCTCCCTTCCTTGTTTATTTTTACTCCTCTTGAAACATGCTTTTCACAAGCCAGACCTTTTGTTTTTATCACCAGCTGTTCAAGTCTTGGCTACAATAACCAAGATTCTGTACTTTTTTCAAAATACCATATGTGGGAGTAAGCTGGCAACATGAAAGTAGGAGTATAATAATACAAAAATGGAGCAAGATTTCACGTGGGATTCAAGACATGTCCCGTAATTTGAAGGTTATTGTTAAATTGATTCCTTTAAGAGCCGCCATGCTGCAATGACCTTAATAATGTTTGTCCAGCGTAAATTCCTCGCAAGTGTCAAAGATTTTATCTTTAATTTTTCAAAAAAAAAACATTCACACGCTTGACCAGGCCAGATCAAGAGCGACATGCTACGCAATGACCTCTGATGACAGGCTTGGAAACCTGGCACTTCCAAATTATTTGGATTAATTTTAAGCTTGAACGCGCGTGATTTCCATACGAAATCCACGTTGGCTGGCTACACGGCGGCCATTTTGGTAATAAATATAAATGCTCGCAATTTGAAGAAATGATTGCAAGCACTGCAAACAATTTCAGTTTTGCCGGACATACTTGGATGTCAGCCAAATATGAACGTGCAATTTGGGTCACTAAGCTATTTTTGGCTAAACTACATTTCAAAAATGATTGCTCGTCGTAAACAAAAGTTGAGTTCGTGATCCGGACCTCTGGTCTTAGGAGCAGGTGTTCAACTCTAGTACCTATACGCGATTTTTATCTGGTAAATTTGGGAGAGTTCAGATTCTTTACCATTTTGAAACTGCTTTTTAGGTATTTAAACGGCGACGGCATGATGTGTTGGTTCGAAAGTGAGGTTGATGGACCCTTAAGGGGTCCACAGGGGTTTTTCAGGGGTTAACGAAACGTGAGGTTTAATGGATACGCCCCCCCTCCCTAAAAAAGTTACTAGAAAACTAGAAAAACGTTTTTTAATGTAAAAATATATAGCAAAAGATAACTTTTTTGTAATCTTTTACATTTCTTTAGTACACCGAAGTTAGTTCTATAAAAGACATTTACCCTAAAATAATAATATACTAAACTGTTAAGTACTTATTATAAATAATCTCGTATAAACAAATTATTTATTTTCATAAAAAGTTAACAATTGATATCAAGAAATTAAGTTTGTTTACTTTTTGCAAAACTTGCTTTTTTATAAATACAGCATACATTGTGGTTTAATGCTGCTATGGTTTACATTGCTATTTTGTAAACAGTATGTATTATGAAAATCATTTACCCTCAAATAAATTAATATACTAAATATTACTTATTATCAACAATCTCGTAAAAAATCTATTTAAAAAAAAAGTTCAAACTTGATATTGAGAAAATAAGTTTACCTTTTTTTAAGTTTACTTTTTAAGTTTACTTTTTTGTGCATATAAGATTTTTTCCCCTACATTTTAATGAAAAAAAGTTATGGTGTTATTCTGTTGCTATTTTAAAAAGCATGTTTATTCCAACGCACGAACACGTTCATTTTAGTAAAAGGATTCTAGTTAGATAGTTGCCATCTTATGCAAATGAAAGCATAAGTAGTTTGGAAAAACAATGTGGGTTATGAAAATTCCAAGGAAATTTCTACTGTAGGAAAACTCGTGTGGTTTCATTGGCTGTGTAAAAAATCTGAATAAGTTTCACAATGCGAGAAATTAGATTCTAATTCGTCCATCCTCTGATGATACACGTTCCATTAACTTATTGGAATATTACAGTAATTTAGGTAACAACCTTACAAAAGAACTTTTAAAATTTCTTTGGCCAATGTGAATTACGGACACAGGCTCTACGGATGACAGGATAAGATTGGTATTAAGGAAATACGAAATGAAATGGACAACAATGAAACACTTAAGAAACATGGCGCAACTGACAATGGGAACAAATTGCAATTGGCACCAAGCCCAGATAAATTGACAAATAAATCTATCCATAGATAATACATCACACACAGCAAATCTGAATGGGATTTAATAAGCTCTATGAGGATAAACGGGATAATGATGTGCTTAATTATTGCAATGAAATTAAATCCCGCCTTTTATTGTTAGTTGAGAAGTCCAGGCAATTAATGGTTTCTTAACATGTATGCCAGGTCGATATTAGCTTATCGAAGAAACTTAACAGAAAAAATGAAAAGTTAACGTTCCACAAAAATCATTTTATCACAAAATACAATTAATACCAAAATACATAATTTGATTTGAGGAAAAACATCATTACGTATGAGGAAAGCATTAAAATACTTGTTTTGATATTGTGAAATGTTTTAAAATTTATACTTTTCAATTATATGGCTACTTCACGAATTCACAATAACGTTATGAGAAACAATAATCCTCAATATCCAGGCTCCCGTAGCTGTATTCTTAAAAAATTCCTGGCAAAATATGACTATAATAGTTTGTCTGTTTCTAAAAAAAAATTCGTGTGTTCACCTGTTGGACTTTTATTTTTAGTTGTATTATCTATTAAGTATTTCTAAAGTTGAATAAACCTTAAATTACATGGGCCATCAATGAAACATGCCTAGCTAATGTTACCATTTCAAATTCCAGCAGGAAACTACAACAATAACAAAATTCAGAACTATTTTTTCTTGTCTGGAATATAGAATTAGTAGGTTCACCGAGTTCAAATAAATTCAAAATATCACTCTCATAGCATGATTTGAAATTTAAAAAAAAAGGTTTACTCACTTAGCTGGCATCACAGGCATGGAATAATCCAACATTATGACAAATATTGCTCTTCAAAAGCTTACTAAACTCAAAGGGTTAACAGATTTAAAACGAAATTGCACCACTTCACTTTCCCTTTCAAAAATTCCACGTCGACCAGCCTAGGCTGCTCTCAACTGACCACCTTAACTAGGAAAACTGGCTTAACCACCGCTGCTGCATTTTTTAAAAAGCAAATTATGGGGGTCAATGCCACCTTTGAAAAAGCTACACCTTGCAAGGGCCACACCAACCAATTGCAAATGATACCGTTGATCTCAATCTAGGAATGAACACAAAAAAACGCGATCCCTAGTGGCAAGATTCTGATATTAAAAGCTGGCCTAAATAATAACTTTCATTCTGTAAACTCCAACACCTGATTGTATCCATTTTCCCCCTTATCTTTTAGGGCGACTCCAGTTTTTATGCAAAACGTTCTGCCTTAATTACATTTATTTCAAGGGTAAGGTTAATTCGATTAAATAATGAACAAATGACAATATAATTTCATATACAATGCAAGTTTAATGGGTTTAATGCTTTTAAAAAATACTTTTTTTGTACACATTCTTTGATAAAATGGCAATTTTTGATTGTTATATTGTTATCTGCGAAATATCATGAATATACGTTCATGACAACTAATGCACTTCTATCGTTAAGTAAATATTGAGATAAAAAAGGTAAACAATATTTAAATCTATGTAAAGTTCAGCAGAAACCATAACTATTTTAATCTATAGCAAATAACATCTATTTAGAGTTACTAATAGTTACATAATTTGATTAAACATTTGCAAAGCACTTAGTCACTCAGAAACAGGTGTAACTCAACTCAGAAAGGTGAATTTTATCAAATCATTGGCATATATTTTACGATATTTTGTCTCCACGTATAGATAATTAAATTTCATTTTGTAACTAAAAGGTCACGTGCGAGCTGTCTGATTTATTTCTATGAAAATGTGTGTACACTTCACCATCTTCAGACGAATCATAAAAGACAATTAAGAAACTGGGAACGGAGTTAATGTTTCTATTCAAATCCTAATGCTTTTTGAGTATTGTTCATTGTGACCTGACTCTTCTATATTGACAAACAGCAATGTGTTTCTTTCCCTAACAAACAGTCATATTAAAGTAATAGGCCTACACATTACAAAGATATGCATTTCAAAGCTATAAAAATGTAAAAAAATCTATTGTTGTTGACTCTTGGATAACTTTATTATTTTATTCTACATAATAACACCATAAGTATTTTATTGTTTACGGATATCTTTGTGAAGTATGACTGTGTCTTAAAAATTCCAAAAATGTTACGACACATCCAAAAATACTAAATTCAATTCATCAAAAATAAAGTATAAAGCGTAAATTTTACTTTTTCGCTTATTATGTTTGTTTATGCTTGTTTTTATAACTTGTTCAATTTATTAACTAACTAAATAAATTATACAGCGGACATATATATGTAATTTTTATTTTCAAAATTAGCAAGTAATTCTAAAAAATTGGTACTTAAGAAAATTACTTTTAATATGACCATTTGAGAGCATGTAAGATCCCTAACTTATGTAATGTAAACAAATGACTGGTACATCACAATTTATGCATTGTCAAACTTGTTCTCAACTTGCATGTGTGTAGTCTCAACCCTTTGTGTCTTTTAGTGTACACTAAAACATAGTGAAACTAACGGGTTTTTAGTTTTATAGCGTTAACATGCCACTTCTTTTTTTTTTTTTTTTTAAATAGGATGGGCTAAACAAATTTAACAAAAGATAAGGCCTTTTAAAAGCCATACGGTGACGCTCTAGCTATATACATGTATGTTTGAGGATGTAGTTATGTATAGGAAACTTTATCGGGTAATGCAGTTATAAACTTCCGACCTTGTTTTAAAGTTATCTGAGCTGCCTGAGCAGGTTTCTAATAACCTCTATAAATCGCACGTTTATCCTGAGTTTGAGGAAATGGATGTGCTGTAAACAGCATTTTCAAGAAAATGTTGATAACGGTAGCTGTATGTTTGGCCTCAAAGTCACGAAATACACCCCTGTCTGCTTAAAAGTATTTTCTTTTCTGAAAACATGTCTTGACTGAACCAGCAAAAAAACATTTGGCCATGACTTTAGTTTGCAAGCTTTGCCAATTCGTTTCTCCTATTTTCTTTTTAACGTGGCGTTGATAAAAATGTAACTATTTGAACATCAGATAATCGTTTAGTAAATGACATTTGTGTTTAATTTGTCGAAGAAGAATATTTATTTGATGAAAACCCGATACTGTGCATGGGTCTGTATTTGCAATTGCATAAATTAAACACAAAAAAGTTTTTATACAAGCTGCCTTATTATACATGCATCATCAAGCAAACCATTCATCCATATTACATTTTACAGGGTGTTTTTATAGCATTGATGTTTAGCCTTGCATATCAAGGCTAGTTTGTACTACACGCGTACATAAAAAACACACCCTGTATTAGCCTCCAACATCTCATGCAGGAATCCCTACATACGGTCCAGTTTAGGGACTTCGAGGTCCTTATCTTCAGCATCATTCTGGCTGCGTTTTCGATGTATTAAATATATGTATCTCAAATGCAGCCATGCAAATCGTTATATTATTGTTTCAACGCAAATTATTAATTATACGCATGACTGAATTAAATGTTATATTTAAGAACCACGAAATACATATTAGACATGCATCAAGATCGCGATTAAAATACATAGATCGATGGGAAAATATTAACAGCTAGTTTTTGGATTCATTAAAAATATTCCAAGAAATTTTCGATGAAAATACAATTAAGTACAACTTCCGTATTTTTTCCCCTTATGAACATTGTCCCGGAGCATGCATGATTTAAATTGGATTTTAACTGTGTAAAAAATACATGCATGCAATTCCACGTACTCACCGCTTTTGAAATTGCAGTTTTCCGTCGTCAGCTCCTAATATACTGATTCAAAGTGAATGTTTTCTACTTGGGTTTGAACGCAAAACATCCGAGCTCGAATCATGCAGCTATATACTGTATCCTATTTATCCTGGGATCCAAATAAGGAAAGGCGCAAACAGCAACGACGTCACATGGTAGTTGTACAGCTCCGCAGCGGCAGCCTACATCCTCTTTGAAAACGTAAAAATTGCTACGTAATCGGCGTAGTTACTCAACATACTGCATTCCTTTATTTAGGCCTCGTACATGGAAACCAGGTGATTCATTAGCAACAAACAACAACGTAGAGAGAGGATAGGGTAAAAAAATGATTGGAGATGAAGGGAACTGTGCTGCTATCTATCGACCATGGGATGCGACACCCTCTGGGATGGAAATGGGATGAGACTCGGAGCACGCGTCCTGCAGGTGGGAACTTCAATTTTTATAATGTTATCTATCGATGTAGATATGCCTTTGTTATAAATTCATATACAGCACTTCCAATTTAGAGTTCTGTAGTTTACTGTGCTTTCAAAGTCTGCTCTTCGTGACATGTCCAAGGGAGAAAGATCGTTGGTTGCATAATATGATGGCGGGGATCGAGTCAAGCTTTCAGAGGTGCTTTGATAAGCTTCAATCTTGGCATCAGTTGGAATGATTTAAAGAACGCATGTGTGTTTATGGCATGCTGTATTACATAGTTTTTGATATTATTATCTTCTATAAGAATAAATTTGATTTGGTTGGCAACGTTGCATGGCGAATCGTTGGCAAATGGTAGCTAGAGTTGCCAATCGTTTGTTGTGTTTACCAACGTTGCTATGCAAACGTAAACAACCTTTTTTTATTAGTTCTTTCTTAGAAAAATTAGATAGCTATATAGCTTATACAATAGTTAGTTGTGAAGTGATTTCCTAATTAACTCTCGATGATATTTATCTTGCAACCAATATTTTCAGACCATATGGCTGCCACTGTTAGGTAGAAATAATAGGCAAAACGTTTAACACTATACATTAATTGTTCAAATTTCGGTGGTAGAATATCATTGGGTAATGTTGGCTTGATGTATGTATTGGTCCAACGTCAAATGGGCGGAAAGTCAACAGTATGCCAACCATAACCCAATGGTTTTTGGTATAACTTAATTGAGTATGTATTGTTGCTATTACCAAAATGGTATGCTGTTGCTAGAAAGGGATCGCCCAAAGGAAGGCAGATAAATTGAAGACTGTATTTTTTTTATTACATTTGTAAACAGTTTTGTCGATCTTTATTTAAATTGCTCTTTTAATCTGCAGCCATACTAACGCTATTATTTGCAACATTTCAGAATATTGAAGCCCTTTATCCTGTGTGTAGGTCGCCGATCGAGATGGCTACCAAAAAGCGCAAAATGGTCGTGGAGTTAGTGGAGAAAGCAAAGCGTTCAATTGTCCAAACTGATGATATTTTCGCAAGGGAGCTCTGTGGCAAAAGGGAAAAGTGTGCTCCCTCGGTCGCCCAGTTTGCATTTAATAAAACACGTGTCAAGCTACTGTCTCAGTCGAACGAAGTGCCAAATGACAGTAAGGGGATTGTGTACTGGATGTCGAGGGACCAACGTGTACAAGGTATGGTTCATACCATAAATTAGCAACTTATGTATTGCTGTCAGCATAGCTGAAATACTCTGTCTTTTTAAAGACAACTGGGCATTTCTTTATGCCCAAAGATTGGCATTGAAGTGCTCAGAGCCACTCCACGTCTGCTTTTGCCTCGTACCAACCTTCTTGGATGCCACCTTGCGATCATATGATTTTCTCTTGAGAGGGTTAAAGGAAGTGGAGGAGGTATGCTGCATAAGATTAAATTTGTGTAATTATCAAAGTCCATTCCTTAAGTTTATGCACATGATTTTTAAATTTTTAGGAGTGTCAGAAACTGAACATTTCATTTCATTTACTCTTTGGAATTGCTGCTGAGGAGCTGGTAGATTTTGTACGATGCAACAAGATTGGAGGTTTGGTGACTGACTTTTCTCCACTTCGTGTTCCCATGCAATGGGTAGATGATATTAAGATCAAACTACCTAAAGAGGTTACGTTTTGCCAAGTGAGAAAATCTAATTTGTAAAAATAAGTTGACTAAATTTAATAACCAGTTTAAATTTGCGAGTCAATGTTATTGACGTCAATTATGTCATATTTAAAGGTTGATGCTCATAATATTGTTCCTTGTTGGGAAGCTTCTGCTAAACTGGAATATTCAGCACGCACTATCAGAGGCAAAATTCAGGGCAAATTAGGACAATATTTGACAGAATTCCCACCAGTCATTATACACCCATTCTCCCCGGAGAATAAGTCGCAGGTAATATCCATCCCTTTATTTTAGTAGCTAAATTGTGGTATAATTATAATATTCTATATAACACTTTTTAGCCGGTTGATTGGCAGAAAGCAGAGAAATACTTAAAGGTGGATCGTACTGTCAAACCAGTTGCCTGGGCTGTGCCTGGAACATCGTCAGCATTATGCAAATTATCAAACTTTCTTAGTGAAAGATTGAAACATTTTGCAGAACTGAGAAATAACCCGAATAACAGTGCTCTGAGCAACTTGTCTCCATGGATCCATTTCGGTAATCAACAGGAGTGAATCAAAAATACAAAATTCGATTGTTTACCAATTTCCTAAAAATGAATCTATATTATTCCAATTCTTATTAAATGAAATTGTTTTAATAGAGGTCTTTTGAAATTTCAAAAACTATTTATTTATAACTTTATGTAGTGTCCTTGACTTGAAATACTTTTTTAGGGCAGATTTCTGTTCAACGCTGTGTTCTTTCCGCTAAGGAACTGAAAAACAAGCACAGCCATTCAGTCGATGTGTTTATAGAAGAGGCAGTTGTGAGGCGAGAGCTAGCTGATAATTTTTGCTTCTACAATCAAGCATACGATCAGATCGAAGGTACATCTTATAACGTGTTGATGTTAATTATTGATAAAGTTTTACAAAATCTGATAATTATTTCATTACAGGAGCCAGCGCATGGGCTAAAAAAACGTTAGACGACCACAAAAAAGATAAACGAGAGTATCTCTACACGAGAGAAGAATTTGAACAAGCTAAGACACATGATGATTTGTGGAATGCTGCGCAGGTACATAATAATGCCCGCGCTTTTTTAAAATTCTAGGAAAACCGAGCATAACATGTGTGCAGAAACGTTTGGTATTTTTGTGACCTGTATTATGTTATGGTTTCAGCTACAAATGGTTACCGAAGGCAAGATGCACGGTTTTCTTCGGATGTACTGGGCCAAAAAAATCCTAGAGTGGTCGGACAGTCCGGAAAGTGCTCTCCGTACAGCCATTTACCTGAATGACCGCTATGAATTGGATGGACGGGATCCAAACGGATACGTCGGATGCATGTGGTCGATTGCTGGAATTCATGATCAAGGTTGGCCTGAACGTCCTGTGTTTGGGAAAATTCGTTTTATGAACTACAAGGGATGTGAGCGCAAGTTTAATGTGGCTGAATTCGTTGGTCGATATGGTGGAAAGATTCATAATGGCAAAAAAAGAAAATAATTGTTCAGTATTATTGTATGCACTATGTCCACTCCTTTTTTGAAAAGCATTTTGAGACCACAATTGGTATATCGTTATAAAAAATGGCCTAATGCCATGGACTATTTTTGTATAATATGATTTTATCATCCTTGAATTAATATTTTCTGGAGATATGGATTCTCATTAATTGGATGAGTCGGGCAATCAGTTATATTTTTATTCATCTCAATGCATTTAGAGTTTAGTTTTTAATGTTTGCATTTCTTTTCCTGTTTGTTTAAAAAATATGTTTAGTTTTATGAAGCATAATATTGTACATGTTAAGTATTGTGTTGATATTGTGTTTATTGGATGCTTTTTTCTCATAATTTAGAACACATTTTAGTAGCTCTGTTCAGCTAATCTAGAAATATATATATATTTTTTAAATTCTTATAAATTTTATCAAACAATTATTAATCCGGTTAACGAGTTTTGTAAATTTGACAGTGATTTTTAAAAATTAAAATGGACATTATTAAGCATATAGTATATGTATTTAATAGATGTCTGATGTTGATATTTAAAAAATTTAATTAACGTTTAAAAAGTCTTCATTTACTTTGCAGTAAGCTGCACATACTTTCCATAATCAATATAAATAATATTTGGAATAAAAATAATTTCCATTCCGGATTTAATTGTTATTTGTGAGTGAATCTTTAAAAACTCAAAAATATTTTTTTCATTTTATAGTTATCTTGTAAGCAGCCACTTAACTTTATAAATAAAATATGTTTACAATATATGATATATGACTATAAATATTTTAATTTTTATTTTTGATCAGCATATTTCAAAAAATAATTAACATTACAATATTTCATATTTGAATTTCTATGTTGTTTTTTTCAAACTAAGGTTGAAGGCGTGAGATTTTAATTACATTTGAAAGTACTTATTTTTTTCTGGAAAGTATGATTTATAAAGCTGAATTCCGAACTCTATTTTCTAACCCTTTACTTTCATGTCACTAGTAAGTTTTGACCAATGGTTTTGACGCATACTGTAGAATGTAGTGTGAAGTTTTCTCCGTAAGGTGGCGCCAGTGGTGTCGTTGATGACAAGCCGGAGGTGAGTCACGTGATGTCGGCTGTCTGTTTTCCGGTATTGTACTGAAGACGCGTTTGTTGCGTCGCTCTCGGGGATCGTGTGCGCTAAAGTTCGGTGTTTTCTCGGGTTTATTTGTGTAAAATTTTTTTTAAAAACTAAGCGAAATTCTATTTGAGAGTTACGTGCGTGATTACTGACTTTTCCGGCACATATCGACCGCTTTTAGACTGTGCAAGCACAAAACTAGCGGTAAGTAGTCTCCCGACCCGGAGGCGTTCAATTCACGTTCTGTTTTCACTGCCACTAGTAAATTCCCTATTGTTATTGCTTTATTTTTTCGTAAACGTTCTACCTGCGTTCTATTAAAATGCAAATTTTGGCATTTATGCATTGCCATTCCTTACTCCGTGAAAAAAAATGTGCTCGCAGGAATTTGCCAAGGTCACGTCACTTTGAGTTTCCAAAAAATCTCAGGTCCCGAGTTTCTAGTATTCTATAATTGCCAAAATGCAAGATCGCTGCACTGCATTCTTGGAATAAACAAAGGTTTTGAAATGGTAGTCTGGAATACTATGGCTTTGGCTAGACTTAAATTTGGCGTAATGCAATCGTAAACAGCCCAAAATAACTGACCCCATGTGACCAAATAGGTGAACGAACAGTGAATAAACTCCAGTAGGTCTTGTCAACCTCAAAATACAACAGTTTCCACGCGTATTATTGGAGATAATTCAAAAAGTGCGCTCTAGTTCATTTTTCCAAATATAAAAAAAGTTACAAGAGCTATTGATAAAATAGCCCGATGTACAGTAGAGTTCTATGTCAACATCACAGGCAAGGCATCATTAATGTAATTTAAAGTTACCAAATTTGATAAATGCAGGGAAATGTTCCTTTAAAAATCGGACACTGCCGTCCTTGTACCTCATAACCCTATATTTATGTTTTCCCATGCTTATGGGATTGTAGAATAAGTATACTTCACTTATGCAGTCATGCAGCCATAACATGTTCTTGAAGAGTAAACAACGTACGTATTTCTGAACCAATAACAAAGCACGTGAATTTTTTGGCAACGTCGTGTATGTGAAAAATACTCATTGTATAGGCGGTGTGTGTGCTATTCTCTCATAACAATGTGTTACAGAGAAAGCAATTCATTGGTGCGTTAAACTCAATTGTTTTTTTCTCCCATTACAAATATGCGAACCTGACGTACTTTTTATGACTCGTACTGTCGTGAAACTGTCACAAAAGGTCCTCGTTGAACCATCACATTATAGTTCTGGAAAGCTGGTTGGTTTGTTTCGCAATGGTGTAGCGAATTTAAATGGCGCCCAGGGGCTGTTAAACGTGGATTTACCCGGATGTTGAATATTAAAAAAATGTTTGAAAAATAGAATATATGCACAAAATTACAAAATAAAGGTAGTATACAAGCAATACACCACCTTAGCGTTCATCCACTCATGGTACTAGCATTAAACCGTATGAAACTCTTATTCATAAAACTACATTATGAATATTTGTGGGTATACACATGTACAAGTTATTTACATTTTTTAAGAGATGTCTAATGAAGTACTATTTATTATTTCTATTTTTCTCATAATTAATGAGAAAAATAGAAATAATAAATAGTACTTCATTAGCAAATTTTAGAAATCACTAAAATCATATCCAGCATAAGGAGAATATGACAATATTATATTCGCCAGTGAAACTTTCAACAGAAATTGTCAATGCATCCTTTGAAAAGGTTTTTACATAAATGCATTTGGGATAGTCTCGTTCATGGTACCTGATAAAATACAAACCACTTCATAGATATTTGGTGACAAATTCGTATACATTGTGCTATGTATCATATTATTCTTTTAAATTGCTGTCCAGTAATATTAGCTTCTTTATACGTTATTGTCAAGATTTGTCCAATTTGTTGAGTCATTTGACAAATTGTCGTACGTGACTCAAAATATCAAACATTCTGATAAATGTAGGGAAAAGATTCTCTTTGTTGTTCTTTGAAAGACCTAATTTTGAATCTACGATTTTATTCTTCTTATAAAAGGCTACCAGAAATGTATGAGGGATACACATTGAGGCGATAAACAACGGCTTTCCTTACTTTAATAGCTTGTTTTTCTATGTTGTAACTGGCAGCAGATGTTTCGTTTAATTTAGATATAGTACTAAAATTCATTGAGAGCCTCTGGATATTTGTACTGCGTTTTTAATTTAGCAGATTTTGCGCATTTCATTACATAAAATGTTGAAAGCTACTGTTTTACTCTATTAAACCACGCAATCTGCATTTGTTATAAAAGATTGTCGATTGAAATTGCAATGCATCTGCGTTGACGTAGATTTATTTGTACTGGAATAAAGTGACATGTCATTGACTCAATCTAAATATTTCAGATTAAAATGTCACACTTACATTTCCAAGCTGCATCTTGTTGAAAAGGTTCCCCCAAAACACATAACTAATGCAGGTTCTACTCAGCTGATCTAAATGCATGTATTTGCAAGGATTGGAAAGGCGCCATTTACTTGGCATTAGTTTAAACTATAGGTGTGCCAACTATAGACTTTGCTGATATGGCACACATTGCCATTGTGGTAATTTCATTGCAATAATATTAATGAGTGTGTTTATATGGATATCTAGATCATGAATACACTCAATCACGAAAGTCATTCACTCATCATAACCCTTTTATGGGAGTTTTTGACCAGGACTGCATCAGAAGTTAACTATAAGGTACCAGATAATTGCATTGACGCATATATATTATTCAATTGCTTTTGAAAAGACTAAAAGCTAACCACCCATAAATCTCATTGCATGAAAGCTCACAAAAAGTTTGCAGGTACTTGTTAAAATAAATTTATGGGTCAGAAGTTTATCATTGACGTCATCACCGGTGGAAATGTGTAATGCAGTTTTCTTTCATTATTTCAAGGATGTGGCGTAATCGATATTTTCTCAGTACTTTCATACCAACCTAATGTCTGCATCCTTTTAGCTGGACATTTGCACAATTATTTGGAGCCATCCCTTCACTTAGGAAGGAACTAAAAAAACATTGCAAGGGACCTTCCTGGGAACTATCAGAAATTTATCTTAGTAATTAGATGCATAAAGGCTGCTTATGCTACAATGGTGCAATGTATTAATTTAAAAAACTCAATTTTTTAAAGGCAGTGAATATTTCAACGACAGTTCCTGAGTTGACCCAAAAGTCAAGGTGACCCAAATTGACAAACAAGACGCGGAACAAGATGTGACAGTTGATTTTTTCGGTTAAAAGAAACTGCCTTCAAACTGAAACCATTGAATGTAAGATTCTTGAATAGGCATACACAAATCATATACGGGTCAGCGATGTCCATGAATGTTGAAAGTTTAGCCTGGCTTAGAACTCCTTTCATAAGGTCTGTTATTTTTTTTTAAAATATTTGATAAAGCATGTCTTCAAGGTTGTTTTTTTAGTTGTATAGACTAATATTGAGCATGATAAACACTTGAAAGATATCATGTAGTAATTGGGTTGTGGAGTTTTTAGTGGTTTGGCAGTTGGCACTTGTACTTCGATTCATTGGGAGATATTCTTCGGAGGCCATAATTAATAGTAAACAGACTATGGATTCGAAATTTAACTTCAGCACTTATATACGAACTCAAATTATCAAAGGTTTTGTCAATTTAGTGAAAGGGGAAAAGTCTTTGTATCTCACCACAGGTCAAACCAATCGTCCTTAAAGTTAAACTAATTTGAAGTCAAACCAAATGTCCATTTGAAAAGGTTAATTTTAATGAAGACTAACAGATGTATTGATGATTTTATAATTGTAGTGAAGCATTTTTGTAAGGTTGAAGTAATCTTTTATTTAATTATTAGTCCAAGTTTTTTGACAATTACTGGAATTTTAAAGAATATCAATTTAACAATTTGTAATGTTTCAGTATTTAAGTATTGACCTTTAACTGCTGATTATGCCAGATCTCTTATGTGGAGTCTTATAAGTAAAAATAGATAGTCATTGAAAATTGAAATATGAAAGGATGATAATGAATTTTAGAAATTTTAAAATTGTGATGTCACTAATTGCCTTACCAGTGGTGAAGGGTAGTATTTCTAAATGGAAAATTTGGCAACCTATAATAAGCATATATCATTTATAATAGTTGCATTAAAATTTGCTGTTCATTTGTATGCTTTATTAACCCGTTTTGCTGCTTCTTAATTGACTGCCTGATTCCCACTAGGCCGAAACCGAAACCGAAATATTAGGGTCTGAGCATGCGCACTTCGAAGTTTCCTGTTTC
>JAQGBW010000695.1:0-35886 GCA_034698625.1 Julus scanicus | reverse complement strand
TCGCCTACTTCAAAGAGGCGAGTCAATTTTTGGGATCAAAATTTGGTAAAGTAAAATAAAACCTTCCTCACGTTTTTAGGACATCAGGGCGCAGGAGGCGAGGGCCCAGGCGGCAAACGCCCCCTTTGCCCCCCATTAAGGTCGCCACTGATTCCAAATTTTTGCATTTTTTCATTTTATGTTGTGCAGGACGGGTCTTTCTCATCAGAACATTGTGAAATTTTTCTAGGGTCAGCGAAATTTCGGCCAGGGGGAGCGCCGCTCCCCCTCGCAACCCCCTAATTACGCCACTGTGTATCATAATACAACAGAATACCGAAATGCAGTACAAATTACAGTATCGTAACGCAATACGGCACATATTGCAGTATCGTACTTTATCGTGCTCTATATCGTAGTAGAATATGGTAAGAATTACAGTATCGCACTCTGAAAAACAATATAACAGTACCATAATGCAGTATAGTACTGCAGTATGTATCATAATACAACTGAATACTGTAATGCAGTACAAATTATAGTATCGTACTGCAATACGACATATTGCAGTATCGTACTTTATTGTGCTCTATATCGTAGTAGAATATGGTATGAATCACAGTATCGCACTCTGAAAAACAATATAACAGTACCATAATGCAGTATAGTACTGTAATACATATCATAATACAACAGAATACTGTAATGCAGTACGAACTATAGTATCGTACTGCAACAGATAAGACACGTAATTAAAATTTAACCATAAGTTTTTACGCGGCTTATCAAGGCTTCATATCGGTATCGTATAAACCTCGGCATGTTTATACCGAAAACTTAATCGGAACACTGTTACGAAAGTTGTTGTAGTCAACATGGTACGAAACGGATTTGGATAAAAGTTGGTTTTTTTTGCTCGAGTCCTTCGAACGCGTTATCTTTTCAAACCTCGATTTAGTATTTTTTGACAGATTTATCAAACAGTATCTCCGAGATATCGTATCGCTGGATGAATCACTGATTTCTGGCACAAATCCGGTGATAGGCAATAAATGTTCACCCATTTTATATTAAAAACCCCATCGCGGAGTCAAAGGTTTGACGGCAATATGTCCCCGAGATCCATAGAGCTATCCTTGTATCGCAAAGTGTATCAATCCAGATGCCGGAAACTAAGGGCACTTACGGTACACGACTCGTAGCGTTGTCGAACAAAAATTTCACTAATGGGAATTTTACATCGGGAAATATCGAGTAATGTCAAAGAAATATTTTACAAAATGGGAGTCTTCAACGACAAATATCAAGAACTTTGATGGTGAAATTTATCGGAAGGTATTTTCATTGACAAAAACAGAAAAAATCTTAGAGAGAAATCTTGCGGATTGATTTTTATTAAAAATTTTGAAAATTCTCTAAGAGAAATTTTGCAAAAAGGAATTTTTCAATGATAAATAACAAAAACTTAGACGGTGAAATTTATCGGATGGAATTTTCATTGACAAAAAAAAAGAAAAACTCTTATGGAGAAATCTTACTAATTGATTTTGATTACAAATTTTGAAAATTCTCTAAGAGAAGTTGCATAAAGGGCCATTTTGCTTGAAAAATATTGAAAAATCTTACAAAAAACTTCCCCGAGAAGGGATTTTAATTGACAAAAATTCAAAATTTCACGGTGACATTTTCCAAAACAGATTTTCATTGACAAAGTCGACCAGGAATCCAAAACTCCGGTTTTTATTTTAAAAAATGCAATCATAACACCCGTCGTGCATTCGTTGATCCATGTGGAAGTATCATCAGAAACCTCTGCCGCCCGCGGCATTTGTGGTTGTTGTGACCACAACAGGATCAGCAGAAGCCACCACAACCGCCAAGATTGGTTTTGGCGGCAAGGCTTCGGAAGAAGGAAAAAGTGACCTATGCCCTAGTAAACGTTAGGATCCTGATAAGCAACCTGCAGCTGCTGGTCCTGCGGTTTCCTCTGGGACATCTCCTGGCTAAGGATGTTAGCCACCTGTCTAGCGTGGATCATGGTCTGATGTGTCTTAAGGTCAGGGTTCACCATGTCCTTGCCCTTTCCAAACTGCCATCCTTCTTCGTCGGGTATCTCTTGCCGCTTCTCCTCTATCTTATTCCGCAACTCATCATTCAGTTGCGTAGAGAAAACCCTGTTGATTGTGGAGTTAGGGCTCCCGTACTGTCTTCCGAGCACATTGGAAAGCCGCTGGGAATCTTGAACCTTTCCGTCGGGAGCTTTCGTCGGGACGTAAGACGAGGTACGTGACTCTTGGCCAGAACTCTTGCCGTTAGAAGCCGATCGTGGACGGAATCTTTCGTTAACATATTGCATGCCGCCTTGGTCGTAGTCTGCTTCTGGAAGGAAGTAAGAATCCTTCGGTCCTCCGTTGACCATCTGCCCATACTGCTGACTCTGCTGTTGGGCCGGCGTGCTGGACCTCTTCGGGTATGGCACAGGAGGGCCTTTTTTCCCTTGCTGATGTTGCGCAGGTGGTTGGCCAATAGCCACTTGCTGGTTTGGCAGGGGTCCTTGCTGGTACTGTAGAGGTGGCTGTCCATTGACACCTTGCTGGTGTGGTACAGGTCCTTGTTGATACTGTAGAGGAGGTTGTCCATTGACTCCTTGCTGGTGTGATGTAGGTCCTTGTTTGTACTGTAGAGGAGGTTGTCCATTTACCCCTTGCTGGTGTGGTACAGGTCCTTGTTGGTACTGTAGAGGAGGTTGTCCATTAACCCCTTGCTGGTGTGGTACAGGTCCTTGTTGATACTGTAGAGGAGGTTGTCCATTGATTCCTTGCTGGTGTGATGTAGGTCCTTGTTGGTACTGTAGAGGAGGTTGTCCATTGGCTCCTTGCTGATGTGGTACAGGTCCTTGTTGGTACTGTAGATGAGGCTGTCCATTGACTCCTTGTTGGTGTGGTACAGGTCCTTGTTGGTATTGTAGAGGAGGTTGACCATTGGCCCCTTGCTGATAAACTATAGGAGGTTGGCCATTTGTTCCTTGCTGGTATGTCACAGCTCCTTGTTGGTATTGCAGAGGAAGTTGTCCATTGACTCCTTGCTGGTACGACATATGAGGTCCTTGTTGGTATTGCAGAGGAGGTTGGCCATTGGTTCCTTGCTGATACTGCCACGGCACTTGCCCATTGACCACTTGTGGATACTGCTGCAGCGGTTGTCCATTAAACTCTGGTTGGTACATCGCGGGCGGCGGATATCCTATTTTGTCAAAAAAGATCATTGTCAGAAAACAGATTACTTTCTAGTTTTGAGTTTGTAAGAACATTGAAACAAAACCGTAGAGTTTTACCTGAAAATCCTTGCGGAGAAGCAAGAGGTCCATTGTTCTGATACACGTGCGGAGGAATGCTGCTGCCGTTGGACTTTTCGCTTCGAGGGGTCATGGCCTGCGACTCGTGGCTTCTGCTGGACTCCATACTCCTTTCGGAGTTCATGCTTCCAGGCCGGACCGGATTACTCAGGGGCAGCGAGGTCGGTCTTGGATTCCTCAGCTGCACTTGCTCCGGCGGCATCTGACCAACAACATGTCTAACCTCTGGTTTGGACGGATGCTTCTTCTGCTGTTTAGCTTCCGCTTTTCGCCTCTTCTCTTCCCTCTTCAGCTGCTTCTTGGCATCTTTTTCCTTCTTGGTGGGCATTTTAGGAAGTCCGAAGACAAATATTCAATAGTTTCAACAGACCAAACCTCCAAAAACTTTCACAAGGTCCCAAAGAACTTTTCGCAAGACTGCTCAAAAACTTTCGCGTGTCTTACTGCGGTTTCAGAAGACGCGGTGGTCTTGATGGACTTTCTGCAGTAACTTCCTTTTCTCAAGAGCTTTCTCAAATGCTTTCTCAAGATCTTTCAAGATCAAGACACTTCAAAAGCTTTCCAATATCCTGCGTCTCGAACAAATTTCCAAAGACACGAAGAGACGTAAACTCCAAAAACCTTCCAGGGTCCCAAGAGCTTTTCGGAAGACTGCTCAAAAACTTTCGCGTGTCTCACTGCGGTTTCTGAAAACGCGATGGTCTTGATGGACTTTCTATAGTCTAGCTTCTTTTTCTCAAATGCTTTCTCAAGATCTTTCACGATCAAGACACTTCAAACGCTTTCCAATGTCCTGCGTCTCGCACAAATTTCCAAAGACTCGAAGAGACGTAAACTCCAAAAACCTTCTAGGGTCCCAAGAGCTTTTCGGAAGACTCGATGAACGTAACCTCCAGAAGTTTACGGGCTGTTCAAAACACAGACAAGACCGATGAAAATAAATCCTCTTCAGGGTTCGTGCTATCGATGAACGCTAAATCACCGTGAGTTGAATATATAGTATCCAAAATTCATGTTGCCAAACGTATCGTCACACGTCGATCGCAATGCTACGAGCCTCTAACAATGTCGCAAAAATGCATCGATAGAGAGATTGTTACCATTATCCTTATCATTCTACTGAAAAACAGAGATTTTGGGGTTAGACAGTTGCCGAGAAACGGATGATACGGAAAAAATGTGTGGGCAAATATTGGCTAAACTGTTATCGGTACGAGGCAACAATATTTTCAGATTCTCGTGACGGTGACTAACCGGGACATGTCACGTAAAACTGGATCAGCACTGGCACCAGGAATATACTCTAGTTTTGAAATAGTAAAAATTAAAAACAAGATTTGTTGTTATCGAGGACCTCAGGGTCGCCAAAATATTAATAAATACTTTGTGTCCCAATAAACAAAAATTCTGAAAGAGTTACGCAAGACCTTCATGTTTATCTTGAAACAAAATGTTTAAAAACTTCTAAATTTCCAACATTACAACATGGAATTGTGGCCCTTAAAAGAGCCCTAAAAAGTCCATCAAAAGTGCCATGTAAAAAAGTTCTAAAGAGGCCCTAAGAAGTCCATCAAAAGTGCCATGTAAAAAAGTTCAAAAAAGGCCCTAAAAAGTCTCATGCAAAAAAGACATCAAGGGTCCTAACACAATAATTTGAAACTTTGCCACTTAAATTACACACCCACATGGAATTCTGGTCCTTAAAGGGGCCCTAATAAGTCCCATGCAAAAAGGCCAATTTAGGGCCCTAACACCATATTTAAAAACTTTCACAACTAAATCACCCAACCACGTGGAATTCTGGTCCTAAAAGGGGCCCTAAAAAGTTCATCGAAATTCACATGTAAAAAAGTTCCTAAATGGGCCCTAAAAAGTCCCATGCAAAAAGGCTAATTTAGGGCCCTAACAACATATTTAAAAACTTTCCTACTTAAATCACACACCCACATGGAATTCTGGTTTTAAAAGGGGCCCTAAAAAGTTCATCAAAACTCCCATGTAAAAAAATTCCTAAACGGGACCTAAAAAGTCCCATTCAAAAAGGCCATAACACAATGTTTTGAAACTTAGCCACTTTAATCACAAACCCACATTGAGTTCTGGTCCTTAAAGGGGCCCTAAAAAGTTCATCGAAATTCACATGTAAAAAAGTTCCTAAATGGGCCCTAAAAAGTCCCCTGCAAAAATGTTCTCAAGGGCCCTAACGCAATGTTTGCAAACTTTTCCACATACACAACATAGTCCACACTACCACATCTAATTGTGTTTCCAAACAGACCCTACATATGTTTGTTTTGTTCATTAAAATAACTTAATGAAAACTTTTTTTACAAAAGTACCCAAAGAAAGGGAACCTTTCCACATACACCATTTTTCCACATGGAATTAGGGTCCTAAAAGGCAGCCTAGAAGTGTTTGTTTTGCTAATATTAGAGCAATCTTAAGAAAATGTTTCCCCAAACAGTCCTAAAATATTTGCCGAAACAATTTTTCAAAACTTTTCCATATACGCCCCACGTTATATACAATGGTCCAAAACGTGCCAAAGAGTAATTTTCCCAAAATTGGCTGAAATTTTGTGCGAGTCATTCCAACGGCAGTCATACGACTACGATAAGTTTACAAAAACTTGCTAAATTTACGAATATTTGCGATATCGGGGTGAACGTTGAACCAAGATACGCCACTCGTGATAAAACCTCTTTCAGATATATAAATAATTATTTCCACAAATATAAATACAGATTACGTATCATCGCAAAATAAAAATCCACAAACGATAAAATACGTAGAAACCGTAAACACGTTTCAACTGCAATCCGCTACGTGACCACGCTTATAAAAGAATCTGCTAAATATTCAGCCGAAAATGTGTTTGGCTAGATTAATTATCCACTACGTAACCAAGCTTATAGAAGAATCTGCCAAATATTCAGCCGAAATTATGTTTGGCTAAAATAATAATCCTCTATGTGATCATGCTTAAAGAAGAATCTGCCAAATATTCAGCTGAATTTGCTTGGCTAGAATAATAATCCACTACGTGACCAAGCTTATTGAAGAATCCGCCAAATATTAAGTCAAATCTGTAATTGACTTGAATAATAATCTACTACGTGATCACACTTATTGATGAATCTGCCAAACATTCAGCCAAATCTGTTTGGCTAAAACTTTAATCCACTACATGACCATGCATGCTTATTGAAGAATCTGCCAAATATTCGGCCAAATCTGTGTTTGGCTAGAATATAAAGCCACTACGCGACCATGCTTATTGAAGAATCTGCCAAATATTCAGCCGAATCTGTTTGGTTAGAATATAAAGCCACTACGTGGCCATGCTTATTGAAGAATCTGCCAAATATTCAGCTAAATCTGCGTTTGGCTAGAATAATAATCCACTACGTAACCGCGCTTATATATAATCTGCCAAATATTCAGCCAAATCTGTATTTGGCTAACACTTTAATCCGCTACATCACTGCGCTTATAGAATAATCTTCCAAATATTCAGCTAAATCTGTGTTTGCTAGAATAATAATCCACTACGTGACCATGCTCATTGATAAATCAGTCAATTATTTAGCCAAATCTACATTTTTTTGTCTAAGATTTCTGTCGTGACCACACAACAGGCCCTAAAACGTTTTGGCCCTTATGGCCTTCCTCGGGAGACTTATTCGCCTGTGGATGGACTGTTCCATTCTTGGGCGGTCAAGACCTCGCGCCTTAAAAGCTGCCTGGCAGACTTTTGGTTTGGATAATCACTGTGCATTTCATGAATGGTCAAGACCCAAAATCCAGAGACTTGAAAAATACAGACATTTGGGTCCTCATCGCTACGAGACGCTTACCATTCCTCCCTCTTCTTGGCCATCGGTGCGATCATGCATCGTATCTGCATCAGTTGCTCCCACTCGTCAAGCTCCTCGTCTTCGGCTTCTTCGACCGCTTCGGCTTCTAACTACGAGAAAGAGAAAATTGTTAGTCAAAGTGTCCAAAGACGGATGAAAAACAAAAAAGTCACACTAGCTCTTTCCAACTTGGAATCTCTGATGTCTCAAAGAACTTATAGCTTTTCAAAGGCTGTATTGCTTTTTAAAGACCTCATGATTTTCTAAAGGCCTCATGGTCTTCAAAGGATTCAAGGCTCTTTCTTCAAAAAAACTCACGGCTCTTTGGACTCCTCGAAGACCTGACTCCTCGAAGACCTTCTGACTCCTCCAACACTTTGTGACTCCTCAAAGACCTCACGGCTCTTCAAAGACCAAAAGGCTCCTCAAAGACCTCACGGCTCTTCAAAAACCTCACGGCTCTTCAAAAACCTCACGGCTCCTCAAAGACCATGCGGCTCTTCAAAGACCATGCAGCTCTTCAAAGACCACGCGGCTCCTCAAAGACCTCACGGCTCTTCAAAGACCACGCGGCTCCTGAAAGACCTCACGGCTGTTTAAAGACCTCGTGGCTCCTCAAAGACCTCACGGCTCTTCAAAGACCACGCGGCTCCTCAAAGACCTCGCGGCTCCTCAAAGACCTTGCGGCTCCTCAATGACCACACAGCTCTTCAATGACCACACGGCTCATCAAATACCTCACGGCTCCTGGAGAACTCACAACTGCTTAAAGACCTCATGGCTCTTCAAAGACCACGCGGCTCCTCAAAGACCTCGCGGCTCCTCAAAGACCTCGCGGCTCCTCAAAGACCATGCGGCTCCTTAAAGACCTCGCTGCTCATCAAATACCTCATGGCTCCTGAAGAACTCACAACTGCTTAAAGACCTCATGGCTCTTCAAAGACCACACGGCTCTTCAAAGACCACGTGGCTCCTCAAAGACCTCGCGGCTCCTCAAAGACCTCGCGGCTCCTCAAAGACCTCGCGGCTCCTCAAAGACCTCGCGGCTCCTCAAAGACCACGTGGCTCCTCAAAGACCTCGCGGCTCCTCAAAGACCTCGCGGCTCCTCAAAGACCATGCGGCTCCTTAAAGACTATCTGATTCTTCAAAGCCCTAAGTATTCGTAAAGTCCCAAAAGCCATACTTACAGGTAACAGATCCGCACCAGCATAATAATCATTCTCTCCGGAATCCAGGCGGTCAGCGGTCGCAGACTCCAAGTCTCCGGTGGTCCTTCTGTGGCTGCTGATCCTTCGCTTCAGGCGGTTCATGGTCCGGTGGCGTAAGGTCACGTAGCTGTAGCCGATGCGTTGGGCCTGTCTGCTCGGCATCCTCGTAGCAATGAGTTCCATGTACTCGGAAGAGTCCTGGAGTCCTTCTCCATCAAGGACATCATCCAGCAAAGTCTCTTCGGTGGCCAAGGATTCAGGGGTCCCAGGATTCCCAGGGCTCAATGGGCCCCTGTCGATGATGTCATGACCTGAGAGATAAAAACGTTTGGGCCTTATCAGAACACTTGTCTCTTCCATCACTTACTGTCTGTGAACTCGAAGGCCAGAAGACAGCAACCAACAACAGCATCAGGATCGAATGTAGCCGAAGACACCATTTGTGCTTTCAGGGTTATAGATAAGGGCTGATTAGAATCTCCTGCAACAGATTAGGAACTAAAGACAGTAGCGACACCTATTCGTGTAACTAGAAAACATAAAACGCACCATGGCCAATTACTTAATCGAGCGTTAAGTTTTCATTAGTTTCTAAGGACCTAATCAGAGATAGCAGAAGGGGTCAAAGGTCTGTGAGAAACCATTGATTTTTAGGGCATTTTGTTGGATTTTTTAAGGAGATTAGGTCCTTAGAAACTAATGAAATTTAACGGTCGATTAACTAATTGACATTAGTGCAACCCATCAAATACAGTGTGCCAAAATCAATGGCAAGGGACTAAAGCATTGGGCCCAAATGTCAATGAAAAAACAGAAAAAACAGTAATTAAAGGTGATTTTATCCTTAGAATCCTATGTTAATTTAACGGTCGATTAACTAATTGATAATAGTGCAACCCACAAAAACAGCGTGCTAGAATCAATGGCAAGGGGCTAAAGCATTGGGCCCAATGGTCAGTGAAAGGTAAGTGAAAAACCAGTGATTAGAGGTGATTCTATCCTTAGAATCTTATGATAATTTAACGGTCGATTAGGAAATTGACAATAGTTTAACGGTCACTCACTTTAACCCATCAAATACAGTGTGCTAGAATCAACGGCAAGGGACTATACCATTGGGCCCAATGGTCAGTGAAAGTTAAGTGAAAAACCAGTGATTAAAGGTGATTATATCCTTGGAATCGGATGTTAATTTAACGGTCGATTAACTAATTGATAACAGTGCAACCCACAAAATACAGTGTGGCAGAATCAATGGCAAGGGATTAAAGCATTGGACGCAAAGGTCAGTGAAAATCCAATGATTTTTAGGGCATTTCGCTGGCTTTTTTTTTAAAAAAAAGATTAGGTCCTTAGATACTAACGATATTTTAACGGTCGATTAAGTAATTGACAATAGTGCAACACACCAAAGATGGTGTACGTTTTCTGCACAATTAATGGCAAGGGTGTAAAACAGAGGGTCAAAAGTCATCCCTTCAAAAGGTGATTTACATTGAATTTTGAAAGGTGGTTCATCGGTCTTTAACTTTAATGGCCGATTAAACCTAATCCAGTTTCACCTGTGGCCAGATATATACTAGTTGCTCCACATAATTCCATTCTACAAAGTATTTTTAGGTCCCCCAAAAGTTGGGTTGAAGGCCATCGATGACAATGACTTAGTATTTTCTCCTCCCCTCGGGTGCGTGTCCACGTGAGAGGTCACTGTCCCCACGACTGTTCTGGGTGTCGACAGGAATGCCGATGACCCTAACAGTAACCGCGTATCTGTGAAAGAGAGAGGGATTTTTCGTACAAATGAGTCATAAAAGCGAGACAATAAAAACAACAGGAGGGGATATTCCCAATTAAGGCATTTACGAGGGACATTAGGACCATCAGAAGCAGGGGGTGACATCAAAAAATGGCATTTATACCACATGAGGAGCACAGAAGCCAAATGATATTAAAATCATAGAACACCGACAAACAATATAGCTGCTATTTGTTATATGAATAGAAAAGCTGAAATATTTATGAAAATAAAACTAGTTGTGCATTTATTTATATAAGCAAAAAAAAATTACTTTTTGACTAAAAAACGTTGTTTTTATGCAATAAAAGCGTAATTTTTGTTAATGAAATAAAAGTTATGTGCAATATAAAGTTGATATTTTATGCATTAAAGGAAAATATTTATATGTTAAAGTGGAACCTCTGTTTACAAACGTCTCTGTCTACGAACAAATCGGCCTACGAACACCACAAGTTGCTCCGCTTCACGAACGATGCTTCAGTTCACGAACACATTTCTCTGGACCACCAAAGGTCCGAGTTTCAACAATTGTTTTGCTAGTACCGGCAGAACATCGTTACGGATAAGTTTTACTAAATATGAGAAATATCCAAAATGTGTTAGAATTTCCAAGGATTTAAATTAAATTGAAGGATACGAGATAGGCGATTGTCCATTTCAAGAGGCAAAAGTTGGTCTCTTGTTTTCTCCACGCCAATTGCTGATGCAATGGATGAGAATCCATCGATGACGTCGTATTTATATTTCGTGAATATTCCTCATAATTTAAATAAAATCAAGAAATCTTGGTTTGTTTTACACAAAACATTTTTCAAACATACAATGCAGTTTTGAGAATCTCATCATACAGCCCCGTATTCATGATTTTGTCGAAATAATTCATAACATGTATTCTTTGAAAATTTACGTCCCAATTAAACATAAGTTATATACATTATTTTTTCACTCAATTATTTCAGTTATTTCAAAATAACTAAAGCGTAATAAGCATAGTTTGCAAGCAAGATGGCAGCCAGCGGAACGGAACACGCGTTCGAAATTTAGCGGAACCGGAAGGAACGGATCAGCAGCACGCGCGAATAGGATTCACACGTGCTCGCGTTCCATTCCAAATTCCATATCAAAATACATTTTACGAGTCTTATTTATTTAAATATGTGTATTAAAAATGAATAATAGCGACGATATATCCATTTTGGATTGCATAAAACGTAAGTTTCTCACTTTATACATGTGCATAGAGAGGTGATACTTGTTTAAATGTAGAAATTGGCTAATCTGAAGTTATAATTCCAAACGCTTAAGCATTTGGAATTCAGAAGTTAGGGTTATAAGAAATTTGGTTTTAAAAACAACAACAATACCAATTTTACAAGTGTTTCGGTAATCTTTCATCGAAAATCATTAATGATGACATCGAAAAGTGCGTTGGCGATGAAAGACATGCATGCACGGTTTGCAAACTTGTGGCCTTCTGGGCCTAAATTTAACCCTCGATCGTTCGGGAGTCGAATTATTACGAAGTAGTATAAAAGTGCTGACGTTTGCAAACCTCAGCAACTTAGTCATTATTTGAAAAGTTAAAGAAATCAAGGTGCGTATAACGACAGGGCGCTGTTATTTCCTGCATATGTATACCAGTATAAAGGTTAATTTAGAAAGAAGTAAAAGTATATATAACTTTGAAAAATGGGTTTTAAAAATACAAAACTCTCAAATGATACAGCAATTCCTTCTTTGAATTACCCGCATTTCATGAAATTCTAAGACATCATTAATTTCAGTTTATAGTACCTACAAAATAGCTCTTATTTCATAAATTTCTTCGAATATCTTTTCAATTTGCAAACAACAACAATATAGTGAAACACACCAAACGGGATACACACAAGGAAGAAACCTTCAGTTGCTTTGTTCCAGGTATTCAATATTTGTTGAAAACTTAAAATAGACGGAAAATATATTCAGCTATCGAAAAATATAGATCACACATATCCAAATGTTTTTTTTCCGCTCACACATATAAACAGGTTCATACATGAGTCCAAAGTCGGGACTCGGGGCATTTTATGCTTTTAGTGAGGTTATTCATTTACACAGGATGCATTTAGACAGGTTCAACTGTAGTATTACAACAGAATTTGACATTTTTATACACAAAAAAGCGAAAACGCCGGTATCACGTGACTAACAGCTGACTCGCGACCACGTGTCAATGAATTGCCCATAGATCATATAAAACTTTATGGACACCCAACATATGACGTCACGTTCGGCATGCGCAAACACGTCATCGCGTTCGAAATCATGACGTCAGAGCGTTCCATTTTCAGGTTGTTCTTTTTTCAGTTTTGTGTTCCACATTTTGTAAGGTTGTTGGTTATTTTTCTCGTAAATAATCTCTGATATTAAGCCAAATGTTTTCGAGCTAGCTTTATCATTTGCTTTTTTTTAATGTCAGACATGCAGTGATAAAAATCATAAACTGATAAGAACGATTAGAATGAAGCTATAGACCTCACCTGACTCAACGTTGCTTCGGGATCCTCCTCCTCTTCCTTCGACTCCGTGTTCTTCGACTGCCATCTTCGTCGTCGTACTTTTTTTTTTCACTCTTCTACATAACCACCGGCATGTCAACTTCTCGGAGAAAAAAACTTTGAACGCGTGCGAAAATGCAGAAATCCAGCATCATCGGCAGTAGCGGCGTGCGTGTAGAACAAGTAGAACAACATCCATTCAAAATGGCCGCCCCTGCGTTCCAAATACGGATGAACTCTTCCTTTTGTACATAGTTTTCGGTGCTTTTTTTTCTACCTCCTCCTCCTAGCTCTCTCTGTACTTCATCCGTTTCGACTTTCGACATCAGCTGGGCGATAGCAGTGCTGGTGTTTCGAAGCAGCACCCAGGAGGCTTTCTTCGGACGTTCAACCGGGAACGCGCCATGTGCCAAAAATCTCCTAAAAAAACACGTATTCACGAATTAAGGAATGAAAAGAAAGTGTAAGCAACAGACAAGTGCTAAGAAAACTTTCCTATGAATCGTAATTCGCTTCTGAAAACTTGCCGGAAAGCAAAAGGTGGGTTTAAAGGCATGATTTTTGTACCTTTTGCATGTATAGTAAGAAATGTACGCATTCACATTTTGAGGACACCCTGTATTCCGCTATGGAACGTTTGCACGCGCACGCCAATGACGTAATGGCACGCGCTCAACACGCATTACGGGGTGACCCGAAAGTTTCAAAAACAAAAAACCAGAAAAATGCAGTTATATGCGGAAATTGAATAGCGTTATACTATATTACGAGTAAATATGGTTTATCCGGTGGAACTTAAGCTATACAAATACAGTTTTGAGGCAGTCGAGGATCATGAAAGTAGAAAACAAATTGCCGGTTTCAGATTGCTCGTATTTTGGTGTTCAAGCAGGTTCAGCAGGTTCAAGGGCAAAATTAAACACAAAAAAAACTGATGTTTTTGTGTAAAAATATAAAAAAACATCGATTTTATACAGACTACAGTAAAAGTGAAATTACACGGTCAGGCTCAAAAACGCCATAGTCAATTAAAAATCTGTAGTAATTTCATCCCGTAACATAGGGCCTGAAAGCCCTAACCGTGGACTAGAGCAGTACAAGTTCAAATTTATATTGACTTGTAGTGTATACATAAAAGTTTACTTTTATTTACTGCACAGAACTTAACAATTGCAGTTGCATTTTATATGTAATGAACAGTACATATTTCACTTATATTGCGTGTAATCCGCACTAACTATATATAAAAACTGCACCTAAGTGCAAATTAGCACATGTAACAGCAAAATTCCTAAACTTAACTGCATATAATTTTGTTAATATTATCAGCACTTGCAGAATAATCACTTAAAAATGAAAGTTAAGTGTACAGTTTTCAAAATGACATCGTTAATTAAAATATATAATATATCCAAATCACTGTAAATAACTTTCTTCCTGGGGAAATTAAACCTCTGTTACAAGCAAATGTAAACATTGAAACGTTTTCGTATAAACTCGTAAAATATGACGACTATCCTAAAAAACAAATATTAGTGTTTGCATCCAAAGTTATATTTGGCAGATGCAGAACATGGATTTCGTCGATGACGTGTTTATAACATTTCCATTTGTCTTTCATCGCAGTCACGTGTTTTACATCATGTTTTTTCATCATAATGGCACTTATTTGCCGTGACGTCTAAAACAACAAACATCGAGGCCCTTAATTGATCGATAATGGCGTCAATTTTTTGTTTTTTGTTTGGAAATATCATGCAAAATTGGCTTTGAAATCATAGTCATAATGTTACTTGTTCGTAAAGTCAAAATTTAGCGAGTTTTATGACGTCATAATTGAAATTGTAAAGCTTCGGTGAAGCTCAGAAAGTAACATCGCAGATAGTTGTAATAAATGACGTCAAAGTTTAGGAAAAGTTGACGCTCTTAATTGCAGATAACGACGTGAATTTTTGATAAAAGTCATGCAAAATAAACGGTTTTTTGCCAAAGCTAAAAAAAACCAAATTTATTGAAATTTAACGATATTTTTAATGAGACAGTTTGGACAAATTTAACATGCCACTGCGAGAGTGAAATATTATAACCCCCTGTGTCTGTTCCACATCGAAACAGATGCCCGAATCTTTTAATAGCTATAGTTTGTAATGAAAAGTGTTTTAAAACTTTGTTGTTTTTGTTTTCAGAGAAACGAGGACGAAAAGACAGATGTCGAGATCGTCGTCGCTACTGCAGGCTCTTGCCACGGATACCGCGGATGCAGAGGATCATGGACAGGATGTGGAGATGCAAAATTGTAAGTTTTGGATGTGGACCGCCTGTAGAAGAATGAAATTGTCAGATTAATAGTCAAAAATGTGAAAAAATGGTCTGGATGACGAGTTTTTTTTTGTTTTCCACAACACGTGGATGAATATAAATCAAATTTAGGCCATCCAATTAGGCCCTAGTGCTCTCATAAAAAAATGAATATTGAAATTAATTTTTTCTGGGTTTTTCTGGTCCATTTCACTCCATTAGTCCATGACAGATGACCCCAAGCCCCTAATAGTCACAAGGACCTTTGAAGACGAGACAGAAAATCAGTTGGGTAACTAATTGAAAATAAAGAGAAACAAAGACTTTTTATAATTAAAACCATCTGGAGATAAGTCTACCAAAAGTAGTACGAAATGTAAAAAAAACCATTGATACAGGGTTCCCCCAGACCTGGAAAATCTGGAATAGTCAGGGAAGTTGGAAAGACCGGTACGTAAGCAGAGGGCTCCCGACTTATTCGGTCGTGGAATCGCACGACACGAGCACGGGGATGATGTCGAATTGCCAAAAATAATAATGCCAAATTTTTGATTTTATGTCTAGATTTGGAGACCAGCTCTTTGAACGAGATTGGGGATGAGCCAACGTGGTTTGCGACAACCGCAGGACGGTCGACGCTAAATACTCAAGGGCCGTCGAGCAACTTCCAGACGTTGCCGACCAGATCGCCCAAAAAGTCATGTATGGTCCGCAGCGAAAACCAAATGGGTAAAACCGCAGTACATTTTTACGTATAAAACGTGTCATTTCAAGACCACGTGCCCTAAGCGACTGATTTTCTGTGGCCCTTCTCCTCCGCAGAGAGCAGCGTTTCCAGAATGGCCAGGAGCCGAGGCGAATTGGCCAACGCCTACTGTACCATGAAGAGGACGAGGTTCTCGTCGATGCGCATCAAGAAGGCGGCGATGAGCCGCAGCCGCGACGAGCTGGACGAGACCGCCGTGGTCGAGAACATCTCCGCAGATCCGCAGCTGAACAAGGCAGACGCGGAGTCGGAACAACTGCGGCTGGAAGTCATTAGAGACATCCACTGTTCCCTCCACAAGAAGAGAAAGCTCAAGAAGTCGGTGTCCTACACCATCAACGAGGCAGCCGCGGCTAGGAAAAGGGCCAACAGGGGAACCAGCGTCCGCTTCAAGATCAAACAGGTGAATGTTTGCGAGGTCCTTTTACTTATGTGTCCTAAGCACGCGCTTATATTTGGAATAAGTCAGTTCCGAGTCAGCTGTTGTATGCCAGATGAAATGACCGATGGGGCCCGCAGATTACCGCCAAAATACCTCAAAGGGCAATGTGGCAGTTTAAAGTCGGTTAACGTATCTCGTTGCTTGCCTTTCCAGAGCTTCCGCATCGTCAAGTCCAAAGTCGGCGAGGGCTTTCGGCTTTTGGACCCTTGGCGCGGCCAGCTAAGGACCCTCGAAGGCCACTTTGGCGGCTCCGTCGCCTACTACTTCTACTTCCTCCAGCAGCTGGTCCTCTTAAACGCCGTCATATTTTTGATAAGGTAACTTGCTTAAGATCGAATTAAAGACCCTCGATTCGTACGATTGGACACCTTGACGAACGTGGGTCCTTTTTCGTCCGTTCCAGCATCTCCTTCATTTTGATACCTCAGCTTCTGTGGAAGTCCAGCGCCGACTCCTTTCGAAACCAGACAACGGCGGTTACTCCGACGACGGAAGTTCAGCCGCCGACGGTGAAGTACTACGACAAAGAGATAACCGAAGACGGCAGCCACAACCTCAACCGCAGGACTTCGAGGAGCATGTCGAAGGAGGGACCAATAGACGAGAAGCCGAGATATAGCCTCATCACAAATAGCGAGGCGGAGGACAAGGAGGACCCAGTGTTGGAATGGACGGACATACTCACCGGAGCGGTAAGTGTGGGTTAGGGCATCACTCGGAGTAGGGATTTGTTTAGGGCCTCCTAGGTCCAAATCGGACCCTTACATTACCGTTCCATCCTTCTTGCAGGGTTACTTGGCCACCACGGAACTTTACTACGGCGCTTACATCAACGAGACGATAAGCGTATCCGGCGGTTGCTTCTACAATCTTCCCCTTGCCTATCTTCTGGCCACCGTCTGCCACCTTCTCATCTGCCTCTGTCTGCTGGCCAAATGGTAAACCGAAGCCAAAAGGGCTTCGGAGTGCAAAAGGCACTCGTTCCGAAGAGAATTGAAGCCCCAGCGTCTAGCGACTAACTTTGTACTTGTCGTTTTTCATCAAACAGGGTGGCGAACGCTTACAAGAAGTACATCGAGTACCACTCCGGCTACGGCGTCCATACCTTCTGCAACCTCGTCTTCTGCGCTTGGGACTTTGGCATCACCTCCATGGAGGCCGCAAAGTACAAACAGATGGGCCTCAAGCAGGAATTCGAGGTACGTCGATAGGGCACGCTTCGGGCGGACATCGCTCCGTTCTGGATTCTTGTCAGTGACCGCCGATGGTTTTGTCTCTCCCGCAGGAGAAGCTCCAGCGCCTGAGGAAGGACCGCGAGCCGATGACCTTACTGCAGAAGTTGGGCAAGTTCAGTCGGATCGCCATGAATTGGACCATCGTGGTGTCCATACTCGCGGCGTCCGCGGTCATCGTGTGGCACCTGCTGGAATCCAATGCTTTCAAGGTATCTCGTAGGGCCGATTGATGACCTAAGTTTACACGCGAGCTTGTCGTCGTCAACTGGGTCCTTTGTTCCGCTTTTCAGATCGACATTCCCGTTCTGAAGGAGGTGACGCTTCCGTTGACGATCACCATTTTCCTCATCTTCCTGCCCTTTGTGTTCTCGCTGCTCATCAGGTGGGAGGGATACAGGAACAAGAGCACGGAGGTCTATTGCACCATGATAAGGATGATGTCGCTGCTGCTTACCGTGCTCGGGGTCCTTTGCTACTTCTGGTTCGCGGTCAATTACGGAGTCAGCAACACGAATCTGGTGAGTACGGATTTGTTTCGTGAAAGGGCATAGGCCTGCAGTTGTGGCCGGAAAGAACAGCAGGAAAATCCCAATGTACGAGGTCCAATGATATTCATAGGGAAAGTACCCATTTGCATGTTGAGCCGAAAGGCCCAAAGACCCTGGAGTTAAGGTTTATGGAGTTCAGTCTATGGGACCCAGAATATAAGGCCCAATAGCTGTTGCCAGAAATAGTCTAGGGCCCAAATGCATTTTAGACTATATGAGATTACAGCAAAGGGCAAATGTTGCTGTTATAGAGTACTGCTTAGGGCCCAAAGAGGACCCATACATCAAACAGGACACCTCAATATACCGTACTACACACCAAGTAGAATTTAGGGACCCAAAGAGAAAAGCTCCAAATTGCAAACATGTTTAGTAGAGTTTAGGGCCCAAAGATGTCTAAAACACAAATAGGGCCCATATGTCAAACAGGGAAACTCAACAGACGTCTAAGACACAAAGATTAAAGTCCATTTAGCGAACATATTGAGTACAGTTTAGGGCCCAAAGACACCTTAGACCCATTTGTCAAAGAGGAAAATTCCACGGATGTCTAAGACCCAAAGAGAAAAGCTCAACATACCTTAAATGTGGAATAGTTTAGGGTCCCAAAGAGAAAAGCTCCATATAGCGGTACATGTCGAGTAGATTTGAGGGTCCCAAAGACGTCTAAGACCCAAAGAGTGAAGATCAACAAACTGTAAATGTCGAGCAGAGTTTAGGGTCCCAAAGAGGAACGCTCCATTTAGAGGTACATGTTGAATAGATTTGAGGGTCCCAAAGACGTCTAAGACCCAAAGAGGAACGCTCCATATAGCGATGAATATCGAGTAGAATTTAGGGTCCCATAGACGTCTACGACCCAAATTGGACCTGTGCATCAAAGATGAAAACACCACGGAAGTCTAAGACCTAAAGAGAAAAGCTCAACATACCGTAAATGTTGAGTGGAGTTGAGGGCCCCAAAGAGGGAAGCTGCATATAGCGGAGAATATCGAGTAGAATTTAGGGTCCCAACGACATCGACCCAAATAGGACCCGTACGTCAAAGAGGAAAACACCACGGAAGTGTAAGACCCAAAGGAGAGCTCAACATGCCGAAAAATCTCGAGTGGAGTTGAGGGTCCCAAAGACGACTAAGACCCAAAGGAAAGCTCCATATAGTGGTAAACATAGAGTAGAATTTAGGGTCCCAAAGACATTACTACCCAAATAGGACCCGCACGTCACAGAGGAAAACACCACGGATGTCTAAGACCTAAAGAGGGAAGCTCAACATACCGTGTCTAGTAGAGTTGAGGGTCCCAAATATACGTCTAAGAGCCTCGTTTCTGTCGTTCCAGTGCTGGGAGAACAAGTTGGGCGAAGAGATCTACCGCCTTCTGCTGGCTGATTTTGTGATCGTGAACTCGTTGTCTCTGTTGTCCGGAGTCGTGCACACTTACTTGCTCAGGAGGAAGATTGTAAAAAACCCGGAGTTCAACCTGGCGTGGAACACGTGGAACCTCATCTACACGCAGATGCTGTGCTGGTGAACAAACCTCTCAACTTTTTACATTTTTACGTACAAAAAAGCGACTAACTCTTTGTGGGTCCTTTTAAGGTTGGGTTCGTTCTACTCTCCGATGATATCCGGCCTAGTGATATTGAAGCTGTTTTTGACCTTTTACATCAAACAGGTAAGCGACTTTTAGTTTAAGGTCCAGTTTAAGGTCCTAGGGCCCTTTCACGAATGTTTTTCTCTCGTCTTTTTTTTTAGTTGCACATCCGCGTCTGTTGCACGCCTCCGTCTAAGCCGTGGGGCGCGTCGCAGACTAGAATAGTCTTCTTGTCCTTCGCCTTCCTGGGTCTCGTCGCCATGTTGGTCCCAGTGGGCTACAGTATTATCGCGTAAGTGTAGGCCCTTACCTAAAGGACCCTTTTGACCGTCGCATTTCGAAAGTGCGACCTAGGTTTAAACTCATTTAAAGGACCCAACACTTAAGTAACCAAAAGGGCCTTTAACTTGCGGAGAGCGAGGGGCGTCTAGTTGGGACCTAGGTATCACCTCTCATTCAAAGGACCCAACACTTAATGAACCCTGAATGCCCTTTCATGGGTGGAAAGCAAGGGCCTTTTACATAAGACCTCTGTTTAAACCCTCTAAACTAACGGGAACACCAGTTAGTTTAGAGGGTTTTTTTAGTTTAAAGGAGTTTATTAGTTTAGAGGGGTTTATTAGATTAGAGGGATTTATTAGAAGAGGGTTTATTAGATTAGAGGGGATTATTAGTTTAAAAGTGGTTTATTAGTTTAGAGGGGTTTATCAGTTTAGAGGGGTTTATTAGTTTAAAGGAGTTTATTAGATTAGAGGGGTTATTAGTTTAGAGGGGTTTGTTAGTTTAAAGGAGTTTATTAGTTAAGAGTGGTTTATTAGATTAGAGGGGTTTATTAGATTAGAGGGGCTTATTAGTTGAGAGGTTTTTTTTAGTTTAAAGGAGTTTATTAGTTTAAAGGAGTTTATTAGTTTAGAGGGGTTTATTAGATTAGAGTGGTTTATTGATTTATAGGAGTTTATTGATTTACAAGGGGTTTATTGATTTAGAGTGGTTTATTAGTTTAGAGGGTTTGTTAGTTTGGAGTGGTTTAGTTTATTAGATTAGAGGGGTTTATTAGTTAGAGGGGTTTGTTAGTTTGGAGTGGTTTAGTTTATTAGATTAGAGGGGTTAATTAGTTTAGAGAGGTTTATGAGTTTAGAGGGGTTTATTAGTTTAGAGGGGTTATTAGCTTAGTGTGGTTTATTAGATTACAGGGGTTTATTAGTTTAGAGGAGTTTATTAGTTTAGAGGGGTTTATTAGTTTAGAGGGGTTAATTAACCTAGAGAGGTTTATTAGATTAGAGGGGTTTATAGAAGCGGGCCATCTACTTAGGGAACCCCTAAGGGCCTTTAACTGGTAGATACCCTAGTTTCGGCTCGCATACAAAGGACCCAACACTTAAGGACCTAATTAAGAGTCTTTAATGTGCAAAGTATGAAAACCCACCGCATATTTTCTCCGCAGGATGGCGCCTTCCCAAAACTGCGGCCCTTTCAGCGGCCAGTCCACAGTCTACGACGTCATCGTGGAGGTCCTACAGGGCTACCGCGTGAACAGCGAGGCCCTAGGGCACTTTATGTATTTCGTCAGTTTGCCCGGATGCGTGGCCGGAATCCTAGTCGTGCTGTGGTGAGGAAAAAGAGCCCTTCTTTTGTTTTTTGTTTTGTCTCGAATTGAAAAGTGCCCTTTGCGAAGCTTCTAATATCGGTCCTTTCCTCTCGCACGGATGGGCCCTTTCTTCAGCGCCATCGCTTTTCAAACAAGGTCCCACGCTCACGCCACGCAGAACTTGGTCGAGACGATACAGAACCAAGTGCAACTGGCAAGTATCCGATCCACGGCTTGCCATTCTCAAAAAGGCCCTAGGGCCCTAACGTAGTGTTTTTATCTCGCAGGATGCCAAAGACAAAGTGTTCCTGCTGCAGCTTCTGGAAAAGGCGACGAGGGCCCTCGAGTCCAAGGACTGCGACCATAGCCAGCGTAACGGAAACACGGGTTTGTGCAGAGTGTTGAAAAGGGCCCTTTTGAGTGAAAAGGTCCATCGATCTGAAATTTCTTTTTTTCTCGCAGTGCGGTTTACGGAACCCCTCCTACCGGCCCTAAACTCCGTCAACGTGATAGTCAATCCGAGGTCGGAGGGCGAAGAGGACCTATTCGAAGTTGTTCCTCACAATAACAACAATAATAATACGCGAGTGTGAACGTAGGGCCCAAAACCAAGTTGGGTTTCGTGTGGTTTACGAGGGCAAAAGCCAGCAAAGGTCCCAAGCTCGAGAAACAGGGAGAGAGAAGAAAAGGCCCCATCATGGCCCATTTTTACAGGAACAATCCTTGAATTTGCAAATTTTGTAAATACTCGTGTTTATATACAAATAAAACTTTATAGTTTTTTATTAGTTCTACGCAGAGGCCCTTTGTCTGTATATTTCTCACTGGTCGAGAACACTCTCGAGAGTAGCTCTCTCGAGTTCCTCTCGAGAGATGCGTTTGAGAGATGGCTACTCTCAGATGGTTGAGCATTTGAGTTTTGTTTTCAACCAATTGCGCTATCGAGAAATCTCTCAAGAGTTACTCTCGAGAGATGCTCTCGAGAGTTGGCTACTCTCAGATGGTTGTCCATTTGGAAGTTATTTGTTTTCAACTGATTGCGCTATCGAGAACACTCAAGAGTTGCTCTCGAGAGTTACTCTCGATAGATGCTCTCGAGAGATGGCTACTCTCAGATGGTTGTCCATTTGAGAGTTCAATGTTTTCAACTGATTGCGCTATCAAGAACATTCAAGAGTTACTCTCGAGAGATGCTCTCGAGAGATGGCTACTCTCAGATGGTTGTCCATTTGAGAGTTCAATGTTTTCAACTGATTGCGCTATCAAGAACATTCAAGAGTTACTCTCGAGAGATGCTCTCGAGAGATGGCTACTCTCAGATGGTTGTAAATTTGAGAGTTCAATGTTTTCAACTGATTGCGCTATCGAGAACACTCAAGAGTTACTCTCGAGAGTTACTCTTGAGAGATGCTCTCGAGAGATGGCTACTCTCAGATGGTTGTCCATTTGAGAGATCATTGTTTTCAACTGATTGCGCTATTGAGAACACTCAAGAGTTACTCTCGAGAGTTGCTCTCGGGAGATGGCTATACTCTCTCAGATGGTTGTCCATTTGAGAGTTTTGTTTTCAACCAATGCCACTATCGAGAATCCTCTCAAGAGTTACTCTCGAGAGATGGCTGCTCTCGTATGGTTGTCCATTTGAGAGTTTTGTTTTCAACCAATTGCGCTATCGAGAACACTCGAGAGTTACTCTCGAGAGATGGCTGCTCTCAGATGCATGGTTCATGGTTGTCCATTTGAGATTACTTCTAAAACTGCCCTAACCCAAAGCTATTTATGCTGAATCTACAAGGCCATCTATGTAATACTACAGATTAATGATGAGTTTGTAGGCCCCTGCCCCTTTTTTCCCTCCTTCCCTCTTTGCCTTCCTACAACTTGTGCATATTTCCATGAATGAAGTTCATGGATGGCGGCGGCCTTTTTTTCTGAATGGGGACAAACGTGGGTAGGGGCGAGGGGGGGAATTAGGGTGTGGGGAAAAATGCAAAAAGAGCCGAGTGCAGGTGATTCCCACGACATGATCCACTGTCACGTGGCTTGAGTGTTTTTTCCGCCCGTGGCCCCAACCCCGCATTCCTGCAACAGGTTGCCCGAACTCCCGTTAACCCAGACGGAGAAGAAGTCGAGAGAGGGGAACGACGACGAGCGCAGAAATCACTTCAACGAAAGGGGAGAAAAATGTCACCTGCCTGTCTGCCACAATATGTGGATAACAACGATTTCTACTGCAAGGAACAGAGTGGCCGCCATATTGGGACTCAAACACAATTATGAACTATACATATATTGTCTATTCTAGAATTGTAACATTCTAAAACAAAACATTGTTTAGAACCTTCAGTTTACAACATAGGATGAAACATAGTTTTCACACTTTGGAATGAAACGTTTTTTTAACATTCTATTAATATTCTAGAATGAACATTCTTTAACACTTTAGAATGAAACATTCTTTTAACACTTTAGAATGAAACATTCTATTAATATTCTAGAATGAATAAAATTCTATTAACATTCTAAAATGAAATATGTTCTTTCAACATTCTAAAATGAAATATGTTCTTTCAACATTCTAAAATGAAATATGTTCTTTCAACATTCTAAAATGAAACATTCTTTTAACACTCTAGAATAAAATTAACATCCTTTAACACTTTAGAACGAAACATCCTTTTAACACTTTAAAACGAAACAATTTTTAACACTTTAGAATGAAACATTCTTTCAACATTCTAAAATGAAACATTCTTTTAACACTCTAGAATAAAATTAACATCCTTTAACACTTTAGAACGAAACATCCTTTTAACACTTTAAAACGAAACAATTTTTAACACTTTAGAATGAAACATTCTTTAAACATTCTAAAATAAAACATTCTTTTAAAACTTTAGAATGAAACATTGTTTCCACATTTTAGAATGAAACATTATTTTAATACTTTAGAATGAAACATTCTAGAACGAAACATTCTTTTAAAAGATTAGATTGAAACATTCTTTCAACATTCTAAAATGAAACAGATTGTTTAGAATTCTAGAATGTTTCATTCTAGTAACACTTTAGAATGAAACATCCTTTTAACACTTTAGAATGAAACATTCCTTTAACATTCTAGAATTAAACATTTTTTTAACATTCTAAAATCAAACGTTCTAGAAAGAAACAATGTTTCCGCAAACTAAAATGAAACCTCTAGTTCGCAATTTCACTCCTTTTGGAGTGAAATCACATGAAAACATTGTTTCCATTCTACGCTAAAACAATGTTTTTAGCAAACTCTAGAACGAAACGTTTTGTTTCCATCGATCCGTTCCACGAGAAAATGTCGACTATCCTCGGCGGCCATGTTGGGAGTCCCGAGGCCCATTTTAGCAAATAGGCTTCAAAAAATCTCCCTGGAGACGGAGCCAATAACAAAGACGTCACCTCCTTGGCAACCAATGAGCGTGTTGTTTTGGAAGCCACGCCCCCTTCCTCAATTATTAATCTCGTGGAAATGTGTTCACCGAAATGAAACTGAATTAAAAATAGGATTGAAACGAAACGAGATGTAGAAATAATAAAAATTGAAGTCGCGAGGAGTGAATGTGTTTGACAATTAAGCCTCAGGAATCGAGGATTAAAATCGATAAACGTCATGACCGGATTCGAAACCCGGATTTTTCAATTTTTGTTCAAATTCAAGTCCGAATGGAAGCGAAGGATTTTGTGACTCAGATGAAAACGGTTTTCGATTTGTGCGACACAAAAAAACTAGGATACATCACTGTCTCCAGTTTCTTGGATTTGGGACAAACTTACCTCGGACAACACGGACAGGTCAGTCTGCTCAGTTAACAAACAAATTCATGGTTTTATATACTCACAGTGTGTTCCAGGAATTCATAAAAAAAATGTTAAAACAATTGAAAATGTTTGTATAAAAAATTTAAAAAAACATAACTATATTAAAGATAAGTTTCAAACGTTTTACAGATTTTTTAAAGAAATATCAGTTTTTTTTTGAAGACGCTTAAAAGCATTTTTTTCAAAATATATGTTAGTTTTAAAAACTTGCAAAAGTAAATTTTAAAAAAATATGTAAAAGTGAATTTAAAAAAAAAAAACATGTAAAAGCAATTTTTTAAAAAAAAAAATATGTCAAAGAAAGTTTTAAAAGCATGAGTATTTTAAAAAATAGGTAAATTTGCAAAAATAAATTTTTAAAAAACACGTAAAAGTGAATTTTTTAATTTTTTTTATTTTTAAAAAGTAAACTTGCAAAAGTAAATTAAAAAAAAAACACGTAAAAGTAAATTTGCAAAAAAAAAACATGTAAAAGCAATTTTTTTAAAAAATATGTCAACGAAAGTTTTAAAAGCATGAATACTTAAAAAATAGGTATATTTGCAAAAGTGAATTTTTAAAAAAACACCTAAAAGTGATTTTTTTTTAAATATGTAAACTTGCAAAAGTGAATTTTTAAATTAAAAGTGAATTAATATTTAAAAAACACGTAAAAGTTGGGTTTTTAGTTTTTTAAAATTCACGTAAAAGTAAATTTTAAAAAAACACGTGGAAGTGAATTAAAAAAAATACGTGAAAGTAAATTTTTAGAAAACACGTAAAAGTGAATTTTAAAAAACACGTAAAATGTTTGCTCAAACATTGTCTGCTTAATCGTGATCTCAAACATTTTGAAAAGACTTTTGTTTTCAGAAACTGTCTTAAAGTGATTAAAAGTTTCGTTTAAAATGTGTTCATTTATAAACTTTCACAAACTTTGACCAAAAATTTCTACATTTCCAAGATGTTTAAAAAGTTTGCAGAAAATTGCACCAATTTATAACTTTGAAACCTGATTAAATAAAAACTAATTTCACTTTTTGTTTCTTATAAAAGTTAAGTTTGATGATAGGTTCTCATCACCGCAATTAAAACAATCATTAAATTAAAAGGAAAACATGTTTTTTACAAACATCTAAATAACAATTATTAAAACAAGAATTCATAAAAATGGCCCTCGTTTTTAAATTTATGTGCACGTGATCAACTCAAACGGAAAATTGGGGACAATTTAATTCAAGTTTTCAAAAATTTAAATAAATACAAATGTATTTATTTATTGCGTGCTACTTTTCATCCCCAAAAATTACATTGTTTTCAAGAAAATCTGGGCGTTGGAAAAATAATACTTAATATGTGGGTTCAACAATTTTTCAGCCACGATTTTAAGATTCCAGTTTTTGTTTTCCAACATGGCCGCCGAGGGGCACAGTGGGTACACTTTTTAGAATTCATTTATTTTTTGGGAAAAATATTAACTCTTATTATTTTAAAAGAATAACGCCTTCAGGATCCATTTTGTCATCGTTTTAGAGCTACTACTTTTTTTTGCTATAAAAGATTTAGAGTTGGTCGCACGGACTGTCCCACTGTGCCCCTACACCGGGGCACAGTGGGACATGGCACGGGGTACAGTGGTCCACGCGAAATTAAGACAATTTTTACAAGAAAAAGAACACCACATTGCTTAATTGCGTTTAATTCAGCGCGTCAATTTAAAATTCCGAGTATAAATTACAAAAACGATTAAAATTAAGCGTAATTACAGCAGCTTTCATATTTTCACCGCTTACTCGTCCAAATGCGGTTTTTTTTCTGTTATTGCGAACCACTTTTACTTTAAAACATAAATTTAAACATGGTTTTTATTTAAACTTATGATAAATGAGAAAATATACAAATATTTTCCAAAAACATTTATTATCGGGGTATGCCGGGGACATGTCCCGCTGTACCCCGTAATGTTGCGGTCCACTGTACCCCGTATAACCAAATAAAATTTACGTTTTTAATAAAGAAAATTTGCATTTTCACCATAGAAAATTTGCGCTTTTGCCATAGAAAATTGCGTTTTTCAGTTTTCATGACAATTTTGAAAGGTCATTTTCAACATTTCAAATTTTTTTCACACATATTCTGGAGGCCCGGGCCCCTAAAAATCCCGGGCCCGGGGTATTTATCACCCTTTTCCTTTCCTTCCTCTCTCACCAGGCACAGGTCTGCACACGCGCAGAAAAGTGGCCACATTTCCCCCCATTTTTTAGTAGCATTTATTTGTGCATTTTGTTTAATAAAGTTAATAAAGTTCGCAAATGTTGTTTTGGAATCAAACGTCTTTATAGTAGTCGTGAAAGACAGTCGTTGGCAGACTTAGGGGGGAAGAGAGGGTAAAAAAAAAGTCAAAAAATCGAAGAAGTCTTTAATGGATAATCCGAAGGGTAATCCGTTGAACCTCTTTCGTGATAGGGACTGGGGCTAAAATGGACAGGGAGTAGGGAGGGAATCAATTTTTGAAGTTATTTCAGGGACACTCTTTTGATTGAGCAATAACAGGTCTGCGATGCCCTTAGATGTCTAGGACCACACGCGTGCTACACTGAAGGAATCAACGTGCATTTGTCCCCGTCTGGAAGAACCGGGTAATCCGTTGAACCTCTTTCGTGATAGGGACTAGGGCTTGAAATTCTTGCCCATGAACGAGGAATTCCCAGTAAGTGCGAGTCATAAGCTAGAGTTGATTACGTCCAAATGAAATATCCGTTGAAAGTCTTTAGTAATTAAGGCGACCATGTGGGACTTACAAATTTTTTTTTTTTTTCTTATGGCAACGACATGGGATTTTTTTTTGTTTTTTTATATCTTTGTCACCATCTTGGGACTTAGAATTTTAGAATTAAATATATATGTTACAAAACAAAAAATGGAATGTTTGGAGTATGACGCCATATTTAACTCTGACTGAAATAGACGAAATATTTGAGTGAAATTAACTTAATACTTGGTTAATATTAATATAATAATTGACAAAAATAAACAAAATATTTGCCTAAATTTTACCCAATATTTGATTGAAATTGACCGAATATTTGGCTAAAGTTATCCCAATATTTGACTGAAATTGACCGAATATTCGGCTAAAATTCACTCTATATTTATCTGAAATTAACAGAATATTCGGCTAAAATTTACTCTATATTTATCTGAAATTAACAGAATATTCGGCTAAAATTTTCCCAACATTTTACTTAAATTGACCGAATATTTGGATAAAATTGTCCCAATATTTGACTCAAATTGACCGAATATTTGGCTAAAGTTGTCCCAATATTTGACTGAAATTGACCGAATATTCGGCTAAAATTTACTCTATATTTATCTGAAATTAACAGAATATTCGGCTAAAATTTACTCTATATTTATCTGAAATTAACAGAATATTCGGCTAAAATTTTCCCAACATTTTACTTAAATTGACCGAATATTTGGATAAAATTGTCCCAATATTTGACTCAAATTGACCGAATATTTGGCTAAAGTTGTCCCAATATTTGACTGAAATTGACCGAATATTCGGCTAAAATTCACTCTATATTTATCTGAAATTAACAGAATATTCGGCTAAAATTTACTCTATATTTATCTGAAATTAACAGAATATTCGGCTAAAATTTTCCCAACATTTTACTTAAATTGACCGAATATTTGGATAAAATTGTCCCAATATTTGACTCAAATTGACCGAATATTTGGCTAAAGTTGTCCCAATATTTGACTGAAATTGACCGAATATTCGGCTAAAATTTACTCTATATTTATCTGAAATTAACAGAATATTTGGCTAATATTCATTCAATATTTCACTTAAATTGACCGAATATTCGGCTAAAATTTACTCTATATTTATCTGAAATTAACAGAATATTTGGCTAATATTCATTCAATATTTCACTTAAATTGACCGAATATTCGGCTAAAATTTACTCTATATTTATCTGAAATTTACAGAATATTTAGCTAATATTCATTCAATATTTCACTTATATTGATCGAAAATTTGGCTAAAACTTTCCCAACATTTTACTTAAATTGACCGAATATTTGGCCAAAACCCACACAATATTTCAGTCAAATTAACAGATTGTTTCGTTAATATTTAACTGAATATCACATATATATGTTTGGAAACACCCGTATCTAAATCCACTCTCAATTTCGTTAAGAGGAAATGCTAAACGCCACATTACTCGTTTGACGTACGAAAACATCTTAATCATAAAAGAAATTTGTTTCGAGGAAGTTGGGATGTTGTATTTAGTTAGCGAATATCCGCTATTAAAATAATATTTAAAAAAATTGCAACAAACCGTGCCATTGAAAATGTAGGCTACAAAATAACCTCTTAAAAGTGACTCATCTAACAATTTGTGAATAACTGAAAAAAATTATCAAAATATTCGAGGAAAAAAACCTTCAAATTTCACATATATAAACTGAAAACGCCCAAATAAAAACTGTCTTAATTTAGGTCACAGCACGCAATATTTCACGCCACATAAGTTTTGAATCTAATGTTTCAAAAAACATGTTTGTAAAAAACTTCTCGAACAACTTGAAACAATGCGTAATTACTTACGTTATAAACCCTGACATTCAAGAACTAAATATTCTCAACATGTCTGAATATATAACAAATCATGTTTAAAATTTCATATAAATTTTAACAAAATTCCCATGAAAACCATCAAAATATTGCTATGAACCTTTGACTCCATTCGGCAAACTTTTGAATCACTTTTAAAACTTTTGAACTTTAAATTAATCATATCATGTGTGTAAATTAAGTAATGAGACTGGCAACGTAGCTACATTCATTCGAATAGAATTACAATTAAGTATTCTCCCTCAAAATAACCTCCTCTGGAAGCCGCACAGCGCTGTAGACGGTTCTTCCAATCCTCGAAGCGGTGCTGGAACTCGGATACCAGAAGCGCTTTCGGCCGGTCGGTTACGGCAGTTTGAATGTTTCCAAGTCCCGAAAACGACGTTCCTCGAGTGTTGATTTTTAAATCTCGGGAAGAGGAAAAAGTCACGAGGACTCGAGTCGGGCGAATGAGGAGGCCGACGAGCCGCAAGTTTTTTCTGGCCAAAAACTCTCTTATTGAAATTGCCGCGTGACAAGGCGCATCGCCGCGATGCAACAACCAGTGGGCCAAATTTCGACAAACGGTGGTGCGAGTTAAATTCAACTCTTCCCCGATCATTCTAACCGTTGACCGATGATCCGAACGCGCGAGATCCCGGATTCCGTCGACATTTTCATCGGTTCTCGAAGACGAAGGCCATCCGCCGCATGGTTAAATTTCAATCGACTCTCTTCCTTCCAAAAATGCCTTAAACAACCGAAAAACCCGGGCCCTTGACAAAGCACCGTCTCCTAGGGCCCGTTGAACTTTCACAAAAATGTCCGTCGCACCGTGCCCGAGCCCGAAGCATAACCCGCTAGCGCACCTTGCTCCAAATTGATGTCACTCATTTTTCGAAAGCACTAGGAAAAACAATTTCGGGGAAAAACTCGCTAGGGACAACCAAGTGAATGTAGCAAGTCCAAACTCGTACGCGCTTTTATTAGATCAAGACCAATCGGGGTTTAACGGCCCCGTTAGTTTGTGGTGACTCTGGATAACTTAGAGCAGATCGCACCGGTGACGTATGAAGGCGTATCACGTGTTCATCTACCTTCTCCCCAACTCACGCATCCCCATTGTTGACAGATCAAATGTAGCTACGTTACCAGTCTCATTACTTACCCGTACAGTAGAAATTCGAGTATCTGGACCTCAATCATCCGGATCCTCAATTATCCGGACGTGTGGAGCCAAATTTTTTTTAAAGGTGCGTATGTACAAAACAAAAGATTAAGACACATGAAACATACATATGCTACCTTAATGTATACGGGTGAGGTGTCTGATTGAATGTGGATAGAGGGTAGCCATAAGTTTTTTGCGGCTTTAGTTTTTAGCGGCGTAATTTTTCGTGGCATAAGTTATGTGCGGCGTAAGTTTCTTCGGGCAATTGCAAAAGACGAAATTTCACCCATTTTTGAAAAAACTGAAAGGGTATTACAAATCAATGAAAATTAGACTTTTGAAATTGCAGTTTTTTATTGCAAAATTAGAAAGTAGACGTTATTTCGATCTTAAAAAGCCACAAAAAAAATCGAAAAAAATGTACCCGAAGGTCCCTAAAAATGTTCTCAAAAAATGTACACGAAGAGTCCATAAGTGTATATTTTTGATGACATTTTTGGGGCCCTATGGGTACATTTTTCAAATTATTTTTTTTTGCTTTTTATGATCGTAATAACGTCTACTTTCCAATTCTGCAAGAAAAAACTGCAATTTCAAAAGTCGAAATTCGAAAGTAGACGTTTTTGCGATCATAAATAGCCACAAAAAAAATTTAAAAATGTACTCGAAGGGCCCCAAAAACGACTTCAAACATGTACACTTTTTAGGCCCTTTGTGTACATTTTTGAAGTAATTTTTGGGGCTTTTCTAGCACATTTCTTTCGATTTTTGTTGGCTTGTTACGATTGTAATAACGTCTACTTCTAACCACTGACTGGCAGCTCAGAAATTTCCCTATGCAGTACAAACTCGATTATCTGGATTTTTGCTTATCCGGATGACCCATGGTCTTAATTAGTCCGGATAATCGAGTTTCTACTGTAAACATATCGTCATTCCGGGCATGCGATAAGTCTCGGATTTCATCATTTTTCAACAAGACGATGCGCCCGCTCACCGGGTTCATCGAGCACAACCGCTGGCCGGCCACTGAACAGCCCGGACTCGAATCCGGTGGACTACAAAATTTGGGAAGTTCTCCAGGAAAAGGTTTACAAATCCAAGATTAACAAAGACTCGCAACTACGAATTAAGAAAACTCGGATTGAACTCGACCGGCGCATACTCGATGTGTCGATCAAAGAATTGCGCGTTAGACTCCGGTCTTGCGTAAAAGCCACCGGAGAACATTTTCACCACTTTTATAATTATTTTTTGTTCATAAACTATTATTCTATGCAAGTGCCAAATTTGATTTTAATCGAAGCATTTTTCACAAAGTCGTGATTTTTTTAAAATTGGGTTCTACGTTTTTATGACTTACAATTTATTAAATATGACAGTGTGAGGTCCATATTTCTATGTGCCCCTCAGTGTACAAATTTGGTCCATACATGGCTACACACATTTTACCTTATTTGGGCTAGTTGAGTAGTACACTCTGCTCCTGTCGTAAAAACCTAGTAAAACTTAACGACCAAACAAATCGTGGATTAATAATTCGGTAGCACTAAAAAGCAAGGTCCTGTGACGTCATTGGGTAGTTAAGAGTAGTCCTATTCCTACCTTAAACACATTTAAGGCCATTTTACGATGCCGTAAAAAACAACAAACTTGAATTATATAAAATATAAAACACCTAAAAATAAACAAAACTGTCAAAAAATTTACAAAAACAGGGGCATATCTGATTTTCAGAAAAATCTTGAAATTAAAAAATGTGGATATTGGCCCTAGTGAGCTTGAATAAGTTGCCAATTAGCCACAGATATATTTAAGATATTGTAGGAATCACCCGTTTTAACCAAATGCGGATTTAGCTTTTCCTCCGGAGATCAAAATGTGACTGAATTAGGTAAGACGCAAGGAAATCACAATAAAAATGAAATCACCGTCAATTATGCAAATACGGCAAATATGCGGAATTTAGAATATTAGTAAGTCACCAAAATATGACTGACGAGTGCGAATCAAAGAAATGGCTGAAAAAGTCCAACTGAAACCCGCTTAAGGCTTGTTAACCTTCAACTGCAGAATTTTTAATCCCCTCAACTAAATAATTGAAACAGGTTCCATTGTTGGGGGATTTTATTACAGTAAACCTTCAATTATCCACAACCAGTGGCGTAGTGTGAGATTTCATTCGCATTCAGGAAAACTAGGTGAGCCAGGGGCCGACCGGAAATTCGTGCCCCCTCCCCCCCCCTTTATTTTAAGAGGGCATACAAAAGGGGGCACTGCGATTATCCGCATGGGATTAACCCCCAACATTATCCAAAATGGCTCCCAAACTAGGAAAACACAAACGCGTAGTGCTAAAGCTACGTATCCACCAAAATCAAAATAAACAGAAACATCAAACATACACAAAAAACACTGAAACATTGTTTTCAGCATGTTTTTCCAAACATGTGTGGCAAATTCCTTTGATCCGGACTGCCTCTCGAGCGATCGCTACGACACATCAAAAAACATCAAAATGTGGGGGAAAAACATCGGTTTTCCCCACATTGTTCGCAAACACTTCTGGACACATCAATGTTTGTAAGTGTATGTTTTTTGTGTGGTAAGTTTATTTTGGTGGATACCATTAAAGTGGCCCATTTTTATTCATGCCCATTTGTGGTTGATTATTTCCTTCAGCTCCCTAGCTGCCATTGTATTTTTTTTAACCTAAACTGGTTTTGTGTAATGGATGTTTACATAGCTCTTGAGATTTCTGCTAAATAAACAAGTTTCTGAATGTGGACAAATGTTTGCCATATAAAAGTAAAAATAGATGGGAGTTTTTGATTGTTGTTTAGTCTGTCTACTAATTGCAAATGTCATCATTGTTTTTGCTGCCCTTTCATTCTTAATTGATATCAGATTTCTGCAACATTCTGGATTATCATCATCATCATGTTGATTATATAAGAAATATAATATTGTAGAAAGCATATAAGTTGATCTGATTAAAATAATTGTGTTTACTGTTTCTATTACAACAATAAAAATGGTACATGAATCACATAAATATCTGATACAGCCTCACATGAACCATACTTGCACGTTCAATTAGACTCATATGGTCCATAAAAGTATGGAAAATTCCACATAAAATATTCTGAAATTTAATTTGTTTTTCAGCCCTTTTCAGGGCATCCAAAAATTGCCTAAGCCGACTATATTTCAAGTCGTCCAGGCGAGGTATTGGGAAAAAGTTTTCAAAAAGCAATAATGACGCCTCGGTTAAACCTCATTGGCTACCATAATGCCTCTGCACAAAGACAACTTGACACTACGCAGTCAAGGGAGGTGATTGAGGGCTGTGGGTCACCGTCTTGTGGCTACGCTACTCGAAAAACGCTAATTATAAATATATTCGTAGCAAATGTGTCATTATATTTTACATAAATCGACGTAAAAACACATTTAGGCAATTAACCATTAAATAAATCCCACCAGAATGAAAAAATATTATCAAATCTGTACATTTCATGTTTAACATGCACACCAAGCATAGAAAAAGTACGGAGCTCTCAGAGGGTCACTAAGCCAGCGCCACCTGGTGAATGCTAGCTGCAATAAATGAAACTTTTTTATAAACACTCGTGTTTATTGTTTTACTACTGTTATAATTTCCAATGAACTTTATAGAGAATTGATAAATAATAAAGATATCATAATCAAAGTTTAATAATATCATAATTTTCACCAATTTTTTATATTCAGGAAAATATTTAGAAAATTGAATGACAATTTCTTATTGACGTCACTTCCATGAAATTTGATTTTAATAAAACTAAAACTTTTAATAAAGTCCCTTATAATAAAATTGATGTTATCATTTAAATCAAAATTTTAGTATGATTAAATTTATATTTTGTCAAATTTTCAGGAAATCAGTATCAAAGCGAAGTATCGGTAATGACCAAAAGTATTAAAAAAAAGTACCGATACTTTGTGATATTTCTGGGTAAAATTTCTCAATTTTTTGGAGAATTTGATACAAAAAAATGATTACAATTGTAGTACATTGGTATTGCTGATAGTGAATAATTTTATTTATGGTATTATCCTTAATAAAAACTAAGTAAAAAATTGTTGTTTCTTCAAAACCAAAACATAACAACAAAATACTTAATATTTGAAAATTTGCATACTGAATAAGACGATATATTTTTTAATTAATTTAACATACTTAATACAGAGCTACGTATTAATTTAGTACAACTACGGCTTTTAAATATGTAACCGCAGACAAAAAAACTGATGGCTTAAAAAGGAAATTTTCCTGTCGAACAAGGAAATACTATAGAGAGGCTGGAAAGATTTTCTGAAATTTTCAGGTGGGTATACACCAAAAAAAACACAAAACACACAAATTCAGGAACGTGTTTGTCGAAAAGTGTTTTTGACCACAATGGCCAACACACAAACCTGCAAAAACACAGTGTACGCACCAAAAACTCCATTCCGTGAAACAAAGTAGAGCTTGACATTGTCTGATCATAGCGCTTTAACCAAGGACTGCATACGATGATATAAAACATAATAGAATCTATGTGGTGCAATGTGCTTCATCATTGTGTACAGGTTTTGGTAGAAGCGCCTTGACCAGCAAACATGTTTTGCTTCAATCCAGACCGCCTCTTGAGTGAAGACAAGCAAACACCGAAATGTTTGCTGAAAACACGCATTGTTCAAGAAATATTTTATGAAACCACTGGGCGCAAAACTGGTAAGCAAACTTTTGTTCAAAACATGTTTCAGAAACCGTGCTTTTGTTTTGTGTTTGCTTTGGTGCATACTGGCCTTTCTCATACTTGTTTGTTGTTTGTTTGTTGATTTTTAACGTTAGCCTATTTCTGCAACACGAGGGCTAAACTCCAACGCCAGGGGATGAGCCTTCAACACCTACCTGGGAATTTAGCCTTACGAGGGGGGACTTCCACCCCCTCTCGAGGGGTCTTTAACGTGCAACAATCAACACGGGACCTCGGTTTAAACT